>VZRU01004326.1:115425-142164 GCA_013398155.1 Pedionomus torquatus
TAAGAAAAAAAGGGACAGGGTCTTGGGGTGGGGGGGGGATTTTAATTCTGTCCCTCTTAGAACAGAATTGTGTATAGGATGGCTTTTCTGCTTCCTAGGAGCTGTCTTAGTCTGTAGAAAAGAATGTTTATCTTTGGTGCCTCTGTACAGCAACTAACTTTAGGAAAGCACCAAAGCTTAACATTTCAGTAACACTGAAGGTTTGGTGTGCGTAGGGTTTTTTTTCTGTGTGTGGTGGTGTTTTGTGGTTTTTTTTTTGTGTTTCTTTTTTGTTTTATTTAGTGTTTTTTTTTTTTTTTTACCCTAACCTTTTGAAATGCTGGATGTTTTAGCAGAAAATGGAGCACATCTCATTCTGGACAGTTATTTTTAAATGGGAGAAAAATGAGCATTCTCACATTCACTAATACAGAAATTTTCAAGTTTTACTGTCTAATTGCATTATTTAGGATGAGAGAAACTGTTTCAAGAAATAGCATGTCAAAATCTGAATAACTTAAAAGGACTTGGCATGTTTCTCCCTTGAAAAATTTCTCTTCTTTGATACTTAAACAAAAAATGTGTTGTCTCATTAAAGTATGTAGCGTACAATTCTCTGGACAAAGTCAGTTGTTATGTGTGGGCCCCTGGGGAGACCAGGGAGTGTACCTTCTTGGTTTTTGTTGCTTGGCTGTATTTCCTAGGGCTATCAGTGTTTCAATACCAAATCATCCAGTCATGATGTAAATTAGAAGAAATTAGCCTTACCACCTTCCTGTTACTTCCAATTTTTAAAATTAGGTGCAAATGATACTACTGCCGACCTTCATTTTCATGGAAGGTATTCAAATGTCATTTTGACTGTATTCTAGGCCTGAAAGCTTTATGGACAGTTTATGCAGGGTTTCCCACAAATGTCTGATGGTACCAGTTATATTTGTCATGGATGTTTATAAAGGGATTTCACTGGTGGTTTTCTAAGGGAACATAGTAAGCCATAGGCCCATGTGAATTTCAGGCATGTATATCCAAGAGCAAAATATGCCCCAGATTTTAAAAATGTTGTCACTATTTTCTGCATGTTACCCAGGTAATTTTTTTTTTTGGCGAAAGAAATTTAGGTCTCCGAACCTTTGGAATGCTGTACGTAAGTATCACACTTGATAGCAACCATCCTCTGAAGTGCAAGAGTAGCTACTGTCATTCCATTGGATGAGTTACTAACAGACTACATATTTTTGTAAGACTACGGAACTTTTTTCTTTAAATGAAATTTGGAGAGGCCTGTCTAACCAGAAGAATCTTTTTCAGTCTCTTTCAAGCTGAGGTAAACATTTTCTTTATTAAGGTTTTGGTGATGGTATTTTGAATGTGTATCTATATGAAAACAAGCTATAACTATTCTTCTTTCTAACAGCTAATAATATATATTAGTGTATGGGGCAGTCCCATGTTTTTCTTCCCCATGGGTTCTCCTCTGATGTTTACTCTTTCCCTGGAATATGATTTTCTTCCATCAAGCTCCTGTTGCCTTTGGTATCATTCTGCTGTCATCTTCAAATCCTCTTCTCCATCTTCTGTCTTTTCTAATAGGTCTTTCCTCCCTACTGCTGCCTGCAGGCCCCCTTCACTTTGTTCTTAGTAAAGTGATGCTCTTCTTTTCTTTGCCAAGTTCTGTCCCTCTTAGACATGAGATCATCTCTGTCTTTGCCATTATATCCTTTTGTAACTCTTTCTCCTTCTGCAGGCCATTGTTGCTGGCACACACTGTCAGCTTAAAAAGTCCTTGTCTGCCACAGTCATTGGTGTGGGTCATCACTGCCGCCTTCTTCCTGTTACAATACAGCTTTTCCACCCTAATCTGCAGCTTGTATCTGAAACTTCTAGTGCTCACATGGTGATTCTATAGTTACCTTTGTGTCTGAGCCCTTGCCTAGGCTTTTATTTTTGTTAAATTGAGAGTCTCCTGCGCTAGAAAACTTATTTTCCTTAACCTTGAAAAAATTATTCCATCCCTCTGGGTCTTTATTTTCTATTTGTCTTGTCAAAAAAGCAAATATGCTTTATGGCATTAGGAGACTTAAACTGAAATTATGGCAATTCAGAACTTAATACTGCT
This sequence comes from Pedionomus torquatus, assembly GCA_013398155.1. NCBI lineage: Eukaryota > Metazoa > Chordata > Aves > Charadriiformes > Pedionomidae > Pedionomus > Pedionomus torquatus. Next base: position 117,524 of record VZRU01004326.1, read on the forward strand.
GATTTGTTGGTATTTTTATTTAAAATAATTATTAACTGTCAGACAGTTGAAGCAGTGTATGGGCTAAATGGGCTATACATGTCTCTCAGAGCTCCCACTTTAACACACCGTGTCTGTCCTCATGCACACTGTTCTTCTTCACCCTTCATTAATAACTTTTCAGGCTTGGTTAACAGAGGATATCACTCTGTACTCCCTCCAGAAAGTGTGGAACACTGTAGTTAGTTGGTAAAGAATGGTACATTAATGAACTCAGGCAAACACCTAATGATGATGCCAAACCAATTGCTTTGCCAGCCCTTAAAGCATTGTCTTTAGTTTTAGCATTGATCTAGACCTTGGGGAAAAGCTGTCAGGAGATGAACCACCTATTGATTTGGTATTCAAGGCTTTCTTATGTCAGCTTCTGTGAGAAAGCTGTTCAACGTAGTTAGCTGGCAAAAAACAACTTTGTTTTGAATTGGCAATCCTTCTGTTTGGGCACAAACTGCATTTGAGTGTTCAGTCTTTCTGTTGAGCTTGTGTTGTAACTATTGGCCCAGTTGGAATTCAAGTAATCGAAGAAGAAAGTCTTTGGGGTGTGTTTTCCCCTTTCCTTACAGTTTCCAAAGCCCTGAGTTCCTTGTCCCTGGTGAAAGGTAGCAGTTGCAGTGCTCTGAAGCTAACAGAGAGCTCTTATTTAAAGAAGTTACATGATAATACAGAAACACAATGGATGGGAAAGTGTCATTTTACTTGTTCTGCCCAGAGGAAACTGAGGCAAAGAGATGCAATGAATTAAAAAAGGTAATGAAGGCAGTAGATCACAGAATCTATATTGTAAGTGTACAGTTGCCTCCCGTATTAGATTTAAAGGCTTTTTTTAATCTGACTAAAGTGAACACAAGTCCAAAACAGACCAAAGTGGCTATAGCATTTTAATTACCACTTCTGCATCCTAGGATTCATACAGAGCTTCATTATATGCTTATCAAGTGAGGCATAAGTGTATTGAATGGAACTGTTTCCTTTTACCTTATCGGGAGAAATATCTGGGTCTTAAAATACGGAAAATGAGCTGAGTTTTCACCCCTATAAATGATACTGTGTTAAAGCAGCTATGAATGATAGTTTTGGAGTACATCTTATGAAAGACCTAGAAGCAGTCACCTTGTCACCCTATCTTCATCCATCGTCAAGAAATTTTACAGTAGTGGTTTAAATTAGGGCTGCACTATACATAGGTGAATTGTTTGATATGTATGGATTACCTGCTGTATTTCAGCATCTATCAGAGCAAGATTAGAGGGTCTGGAGAAATCAGACTTCTACCTGGCCAAGCGCCTCTGTTTAAATGAATTTACTACTCAATAATAAGATGTTGAGAAGATTTATTCATCAGTCAAGTCAGAAGCTAGGATCCTTTCTAGTGTAGACAGTTGGAGCAAATTCCTTTTCATGTTTCCCTGTAACTTAGAATTAACTTTCAGCATAAATGGTGGGGCATTTAATACTGGCTAAGGAAGCACTGCTGATGCTCTTCAGAGAAAATGTATCTGTTAATCTTCACCCAATGCATCTGAAGACATGAAATACTGAGATTAGTTAACACTGGAAGGAACCTCTCTACACCACTTAAAAAGAGCAGACATGCTAAAGCAGCTTTCTCTTGCACCACAGAAGGGTAAAGTATAAAAATATTAAATAAGAAGGGAATCCATAACATCAGAAAGCACAGTTTCTGCAGGTGATGTTGTAATATGGCCTAAAGCTGCCTTTGGCCAGGTGTGTAGGGCATCAAAGATGTGCCCTTTCCAAGGGGAAATGCTGTACCTGAGCTCCAGGGCAGTGGTAGGCACTGTACATCACCTTGGTTCACAGCAGGAAGGAATATGCTAACTCAGTAGCATTGTAGCTACAGACGGTGTTCCAGGTCCACATCAATGGGCTCAGNATGGGGGAAGTGAGTAGTATATGCCAGTGCCTCTATAATAAAGTGCTAATCCTACCTCTTCTTCCAGGGTTCTGACTTTCAGAAATATGCTCTTCAAATCAAGTGTAGAGTTTGGCTTTTTTTTTTCTTCATTCAATCTAACAACTAACCAGTATATTAAAGTAATGTAATTTGATGGATCCACCTTCCTGTTGTCTTTTTTCCCAGCTCAGACATTACATCTGTTATCGTTTGTGCTGGAGGGTGTGATTATCCTCTATAGATAGAAATGTTCTATTGACTGAGTCAAAGGCATTTAGTTCGTCCAGAGAAGTTATTGTTTGGAGGCCAAAATGTCTCCAGTTCATATCCTAGTTCTTGTTTCCATTATTATATGTGTGTGATATTAATTTTTGTCTTTGAGGGGAAAAAAGAAATCCATCTAGTGCTATGAGAAGATGGGAGGAATGAAAGCGAATTCCTGTGGACGTCTCCCCTGGCATATCTTTTCATCTTGGCAACAGCAAATAGTAAGGATTTAAATTCACAAACAACTTTAAAAAAAATGTTGGAAGGTGTCCCAATTTTTATCTCGGATAGCTTGCCTTTTTTCCCTAGGGCAGGGCTTGTATCTTTGTTAGATAATAAGAAATTAAAAAATATTGAGGAACCCCAAAGTCCACTGTGGTGCATGTGACACCTATATGAGAGTAGTTGTTTCTAGTGGGGCCTCCTGTATCAATTTAATCCAAACAAATACAGATCTTTGTTGTAGGATTTAGTAACCTGAAACAATAAAATGGTTAAGCCAAACAAAACAGCTGCTATGATTTATATTTACTTAGAGAAATGCATTAAAGTCATCATTGCCTTTTACCTCAGCCATAGTGTGAAAATTACCTTCCACTGTCACAATTTATAAAATACTCTTTGAATGTTTATCACTGATACACAGTCATTACAACAGCAGCAAATGAGCAGGATTCTTCACTGCTCTTGGTGATATTCAAGTAATTTATAATGGAGGTGGCAAAAAATCGGCAGAGATGGAAAATAACCCCCAAACATAATAAAGCTAATGAATTTACTTTCCGCTAATAAGAGCTCTATTACTTAGGAAACTCTAAACTTCCTGAAGAAAGGTAATACTTGTCATCTAAGTGTGAACACTTAGAGAGAAGTGTGAGACAGAGGTCCATTAATGTGCTCAGGGTTGCCAGACTGAGCCAGCTACAGATCCTCAGAGGTCTAGTTCCCAGCCTGCAATTCTTTTCTCAAGCAGTGTTTTTCTGCCTTCTCCCAGTGTTACTGGAAAAAGATCTTCCTTTTTCCAGTAATATTTGCAGTTAGAAGCTTACAAGTATGGCCTTAAAAGTTCCACCTCTAAAATAAAAATCTAATTCTTTGGCATCCTTCAGCCATACCCATATCCATTTAGCTGTGTTATTGTATAGCTGTCAGTAAGCCAGAGCAACTCAAGTCTCATAGAACAGCCATCCAAAACTGAACACACAAAAAAAGATTGAGGGCAGAGAGCATTTGAGTGGTTACCCTCCCCTACCTCTGTGGAAGGCAGCCAGTTAATTTATTTAAAATAAAAGTATTTCAGCCAGCTGGATAGTGGCACTTGGCTGCCCTTGCAGGACCTCCTTGGCATTTACTCTAGCCATGGGGTAACTTAAGTATTCAGAATGCATAGAGGTAGCTGTCGATACCTAAGGTGGTACACAGAATGAAGAAATACAATACCTCAGCATTGAGTATTTCAGCACAGCAAACTAAGACACCCAAGCCTGACCCTTCTTGTTCAACTGGTATGTTCATGCTGCTGTTAAATGTAAAGGTGCAAATGTGTGACTGTTCCCAGCTCTCAGCTTAGTCAACTTAGTGTTGGAACAGGTGGCTCACGCTTTGTTCTCTTGGAATCGCCAGTCAGGACTGTTCCAGTATATAATGCACAGGTCTGGATACCTGTTTGGGAATGTGGGTCATGGCAAGAAAAACAAAGAGGAGCTATGAGTTAGGAGTTAATTTCAACAAGTTGTTTCTTTGAATGCCTCAAAAAATAGATATGGCTGAGTGTATATTTGTGGCATCTCTTGCATGCACNGTGGCTCACGCTTTGTTCTCTTGGAATCGCCAGTCAGGACTGTTCCAGTATATAATGCACAGGTCTGGATACCTGTTTGGGAATGTGGGTCATGGCAAGAAAAACAAAGAGGAGCTATGAGTTAGGAGTTAATTTCAACAAGTTGTTTCTTTGAATGCCTCAAAAAATAGATATGGCTGAGTGTATATTTGTGGCATCTCTTGCATGCACGTTAAAAAAAAAGTCTCTACATTGAAATGTGTAGAAAAACAGAAAAACAAGGGAAAAACAAGGCCTTGTTCATTTATGTCTTCCCTGATAGGACATTCTTGGCTTTGAGGTATCTTCAGATTTTGGGGGAATTTTTATGAAGCTGGACAGGTGTGTTCTGCTCTGTGTGCTGGTGAAGTGGGGCTCCTTCATTGCTCAGCCTTGATCTATGACAGTGATCAGAAGGGTGCTCTTCACCTTGGCATGCAGGTTTCAACAGAGCAGAGTCACAGACTGCAATGTATGCAAGGATGTTTCGCATATAGTCCAGTCCAGACAAAGAAAAAATGCTTGTACTTCAATTATGGAATTCAGTACAAGAACTCCTAGCTTTAAAAGTGTACCACAGCATTAGAATTATTTAACCAAGTATTGCTACAATTTCTTCTGTTCCTTACAAGAGATTGATGTATTCAAGGTCATGACTTGTGCTGCATTGATTTCTTGCCAGGGGATTTAGACTTTAAGTGATGGATTGTGAAGTGAACTGATAAATTTTTAAAAAATTAGTAAAACTTCACAGTATACTTTTAATTGTTAATATTTACTGAGCAGTGAATGTATCACAGCTCCATGTTCTATTACTGCTTCCTTCTACAAAGAGCATTTAGTCAAAAGCCCTTTTCAATAGCCTGCCATACTGTTTGATAGCTTTTGTAAATGCTTTCAGAAATTATAAGTAGTATGAGCCAGGTACTTAATTGGTATAAATCATCCTCACCCCACTGGATTATACCAGCTGTCACTCTCCAAAGAGCTGTCCAAAAGAGCCTTTCACTGGCTACCTGGCATGGTTCAGCTATGTGTGTCTGTCAAATATGTCACAGCTCTCATGTGAATTTACCCAGTATGGATTGAGTACTGCACCATCCATACTCCTTTGGGCACTGGGAGACTTTGTGCAAGCCAAACAGAACCTCACTGCTGCTGGACCCAGCTGCAAATCATAGCATCCATCGTTGCTTCCTTCCTGCTCTGCTGAAAGTGAGTTTATGAATCTGCACCACAGCTAAGCAAAACTTGCCTAGCACTTAAATCTTTAAACCAGTTTTCTTCAGTGGTATTTTCCCCTGTATTTAATTTTCTATTGTTAGTCTGAGTCTTTGACTGTAATGACAGGAATGCTAACGTAATATTCCTTTCTTTTTTTTTAAGAGAAAAAGGTAGAGGAAATAAATAAAACAGTGTTGCATTCACCACTTTGAGTATTTGTGCCAGGAACTTTTTTCTCTGTAGATTTAACTAATCATGGGAACGCATAATCTAGTTGTACAGTGTGAACTGGTTGAAAATATGAATATCAGGGGGCAAAAAATGTCCTTGAGATGTGGAAAGTTCAGTAATCATTCGCCAAGACTCATTTGCTTTGATAGGATTGGAAGGTTTTTGTTGCTCGTTTTGTTGTGTTTTTTTTTTTTNAGGTAGCTGTCGATACCTAAGGTGGTACACAGAATGAAGAAATACAATACCTCAGCATTGAGTATTTCAGCACAGCAAACTAAAACACCCAAGCCTGACCCTTCTTGTTCAACTGGTATGTTCATGCTGCTGTTAAATGTAAAGGTGCAAATGTGTGACTGTTCCCAGCTCTCAGCTTAGTCAACTTAGTGTTGGAACAGGTGGCTCACGCTTTGTTCTCTTGGAATCGCCAGTCAGGACTGTTCCAGTATATAATGCACAGGTCTGGATACCTGTTTGGGAATGTGGGTCATGGCAAGAAAAACAAAGAGGAGCTATGAGTTAGGAGTTAATTTCAACAAGTTGTTTCTTTGAATGCCTCAAAAAATAGATATGGCTGAGTGTATATTTGTGGCATCTCTTGCATGCATGTTAAAAAAAAAGAAAGTCTCTACATTGAAATGTGTAGAAAAATAGAAAAACAAGGGAAAAACAAGGCCTTGTTCATTTATGTCTTCCCTGATAGGACATTCTTGGCTTTGAGGTATCTTCAGATTTTGGGGGAATTTTTATGAAGCTGGACAGGTGTGTTCTGCTCTGTGTGCTGGTGAAGTGGGGCTCCTTCATTGCTCAGCCTTGATCTATGACAGTGATCAGAAGGGTGCTCTTCACCTTGGCATGCAGGTTTCAACAGAGCAGAGTCACAGACTGCAATGTATGCAAGGATGTTTCGCATATAGTCCAGTCCAGACAAAGAAAAAATGCTTGTACTTCAATTATGGAATTCAGTACAAGAACTCCTAGCTTTAAAAGTGTACCACAGCATTAGAATTATTTAACCAAGTATTGCTACAATTTCTTCTGTTCCTTACAAGAGATTGATGTATTCAAGGTCATGACTTGTGCTGCATTGATTTCTTGCCAGGGGATTTAGACTTTAAGTGATGGATTGTGAAGTGAACTGATAAATTTTTAAAAAATTAGTAAAACTTCACAGTATACTTTTAATTGTTAATATTTACTGAGCAGTGAATGTATCACAGCTCCATGTTCTATTACTGCTTCCTTCTACAAAGAGCATTTAGTCAAAAGCCCTTTTCAATAGCCTGCCATACTGTTTGATAGCTTTTGTAAATGCTTTCAGAAATTATAAGTAGTATGAGCCAGGTACTTAATTGGTATAAATCATCCTCACCCCACTGGATTATACCAGCTGTCACTCTCCAAAGAGCTGTCCAAAAGAGCCTTTCACTGGCTACCTGGCATGGTTCAGCTATGTGTGTCTGTCAAATATGTCACAGCTCTCATGTGAATTTACCCAGTATGGATTGAGTACTGCACCATCCATACTCCTTTGGGCACTGGGAGACTTTGTGCAAGCCAAACAGAACCTCACTGCTGCTGGACCCAGCTGCAAATCATAGCATCCATCGTTGCTTCCTTCCTGCTCTGCTGAAAGTGAGTTTATGAATCTGCACCACAGCTAAGCAAAACTTGCCTAGCACTTAAATCTTTAAACCAGTTTTCTTCAGTGGTATTTTCCCCTGTATTTAATTTTCTATTGTTAGTCTGAGTCTTTGACTGTAATGACAGGAATGCTAACGTAATATTCCTTTCTTTTTTTTTAAGAGAAAAAGGTAGAGGAAATAAATAAAACAGTGTTGCATTCACCACTTTGAGTATTTGTGCCAGGAACTTTTTTCTCTGTAGATTTAACTAATCATGGGAACGCATAATCTAGTTGTACAGTGTGAACTGGTTGAAAATATGAATATCAGGGGGCAAAAAATGTCCTTGAGATGTGGAAAGTTCAGTAATCATTCGCCAAGACTCATTTGCTTTGATAGGATTGGAAGGTTTTTGTTGCTCGTTTTGTTGTGTTTTTTTTTTTTTAAATAATGTTCTGATCTGTCCAAATAGAATTTGCAAGTAGAGACGGGGAATCCACTATGTTATTGTCTCTGTGTGTTCTGTGTCCAGCTGCACTCTGCCCTTTTCCATTTGCTTGTTGACAGTCTGTTGAATATATTTGGAAGAGCGTCCAGATATTGGGTAGTTCAGGAAAGGGTTGACTTCTGATGACAATGTTCTGTGGAGTTAAATGCAAAGCCTTTTCTACTATATAAGCTGTTGCTACTGGATAACTGTATTTGAGCTATATGTTGTCATAAGAGTGAAGAGACATACCTCTCTGTCTTAAGGATTCCACACAGTGTTTTCTTATACCACTTGTAATCTTGCTTCTAGTGAGAATAATCAAAGTGGACTTAGACTGCAAACGGCTCTGGGATGTCTTTGAATTGTTTTGCACTTCCAACACAGTAGAAATAGATCCCACTGAGAGCTTTCCAAGTATAAGTCGGTAAGAACACTTCATAATAGTATGACCCAAAATAGATTTTTGACTGTTAGAATTAGTAAATTACTGATGATAAATAGCTCCATGTCATAGGTTTAAGAATGACATAAAACAGGGACTATATAAAGAGACAGACAGTAGTTTGCCTTGATTCCTGTGGTTAAATTTGTTGAGTATTTGCCATCACAGCATTTATCTGTATGTCCACTGGAATCCCATGCTGAAAGTGACTGCACAGGACAAAGGTCTGAATTCACAAGTGCAGTGGCTATTAATATGTGGAAAAGATTGTGTGACCAAAAGCAGAGGTTTCTAATTGACATAAAGGATTCTGGTGCGTGAGTCCATTGCATTTTGGTTGGTTTTCTGTGCATTTGGAAATACCCTTGTAATTTCCCAATTTCCAGTGTTTGTTTTCACTGATCAATTCCTAATTACAAATATTTCTTCATTACCTCTCAGATCATCAAATGATAGACACAGTTCTGAGACCAAAAGCTGTACTTGTGAAATTCTGGTTAGAGCATGATGAGGGAAGAGGAAGAAAGAGGTTTTACATTCTACCACTGTCCCTAGATGGTAGTACTGCTTGTTGTCACCATCCATAGCTGCATCTCATGATAAAGCTTCAAAAAATTCATCCTATGTCAGCATTGTAATGTTAAAATATAATATCAACGAAGAAAAGGAAATTGTCTCCCTCCACTACCTCCTTAAGCTTGCTTTCTCCACTCCAGTACTGAATATGAGAGTGCTGGCTTGGGGCCCTCTGCCTTTCCTTGCTTTTACGAGCCTATGTAGGAGGCTACAGAAGGGCATCATGCTCTCTGCGCCATTTGATGCCATGTCAATATGGCTTTCTTTACACATTGAGAAGTTGGGTCCCTCCAGCCTGTGCTGAAAGAAAAATTTCTACTGCATCTTGAAGTGACTGCATTCTCACATGAAAATAAAGCAGGAGTGTGGCCCTTGAAAAACAAAATCCCATTCTTCTCCTCACCTATTCACTGTTCAGCATTCATCACCATGTGTTGCAGTGCTAAGACTCCAGTAAGACTTCATCAGTCATAGTTTTGCAGTCCTGCTAAAAAAAGTTTAGGTTTCATTAAACAGTGCTGCACAATGAATGGATAAGGTAAAATTTAGTGAGACGTTAATTGGGCTGTATTTTAGATGCCAATCATCTTTAAAACAATGAGCAGTGTCAAGATAAATGAAAAACAGCATACCGGAGAAGTGTCACCATTGGGAATGAAATAGTGACTCCCACGTAGAGAGAGGGATGTATATATTTGCTTTAATGTCGGAATGAGAATCTCAGTTTTAATTTTTCATAATTTATTATGAACGTTATTTCGCAGATTTTGAAGGCTGATCATATTGTTCAGAAAAGGCTCATATCTTCTCTTCTAGAGGTGAGCAGGAAAGAAACCCTTCACCAACCTGTTCCTGCTAATTGTAGTATTATTCACATGCTCTTGTAATTATTTCAGGATCTGTTCCAAATATTTTTTAGCTGGATCCTGATGATAATGAACTTCCAAGGCCTGTTTTCCTACAGCTTGCAGTGTCATGTTAAATGGACTGCAACAAGAAATGTTGCTGTGCCTGAGCTGTACTAGAGCCAGATCATAATTTGCAAATGTGTTTTTTGGGAGCTGCTGATATCTCTCACCACCTCCTTGCAGAGAGAGCAGAACATTGCAGAACACTTCCCACTGCTGAAATCTGAGAGTGAGAACTTCTCAGGCTGATCTTCTTGACAGTGACCAGTAAAGCATAAACTAAGACTTTAAAAAGGGCTAAGGAATCTGGGGTAATGCAGTACCCTTTAATTCTCTGACAGACACTTGCAAAGGCACTTGGTGTTTTGGAAGGACAGAATATCTGCCCTCTTAACAGGTAAGCCCCATCTTAGGTGTCTCAATTTACCCAGGGAAAACATCTCTAAAATCAGTGGCCATGTGATCACTATATTACTGAGTTATTTAGTACTTGCCCAGCCAGGGGGGTGTGTGTATAATGTCTCTCTCTTTAACACCAGTTTCTCTCTGTTAGACAAAATTAAATGCAGAAATTGTGGAGAGTAGAATTAGGCATTTGAAGGATTAGAGTACTGATATTAAATAAGATGCTTTAAAGCATATGGAGTCCAGGAGTCAAATTCTGAGATAACAGCTTAGCTTTTAAAGTCAGTGAAAGATTAATGCAGACCACAGGTGCTCGGTGGTACTCCAGCCTTAGCTTCAGTTCCTGTATGATGAGGACACACTGTGTGCAGAGAGAATGGGCATGCTGTTGGGTCACCATTTGTTTAATTGGCAGTCATTATAGGAGCTTGGGTTTCTGCAACAACAAGTAGAAGCTTGGAAACCATTTGGACAGGAGCATCTCAAATTGTTTTGGAGGCAGTATAATTATCTGGAATATAATTATTTTTTTTGTCCTAATAATAAAGTCCTAATTAAGTGGTTGAAATCTTGCACATTTTTCCCCTAGTCACTTAAAAAAAAAATTGAGCCAGCCATACACAAAAGATAGCAACTTGATTTTTTTTCTGGTAATATTTGCAAAATAATAAACCCAGCAACGTTCTTAGGTGCAGTAATACAGTTAACATTCTTTTTCCATAAGACTGTGGTTTTTTTCAGTAATGACTTGAGTAGCTTGATGGCAAATTTACAGGAGGGAGGTTTATTCTTGCTCTTCAAAGGAAACAACATGCCATAGTGGAAACATACTGTAATTTTTTCTCCCCCTTATCAGACATTTTATTGTTCAAGAAAAAGTGTTTTAGAAAAAATGTAACATGGGATGAATGAACAATGTGCCTGCTGTTTGTGGAGATAGACACAGAACAGACAGAATGGAAATTAAAGACTCTCATCAGAAGTGTCATTTTTTACCACAGTGAGAATGTTTTTCTTCAGCACCATAATAGAAACTCCTAATGTCAAATATTAACACACTTCCTCAAAAATAAGTTCCAATCACATTACAGCAGTTACATGTAATTTGATGGCTTTTAGCATGTGGGACAAAAATGTTCTTCAGTAGCTGAACTCACTATTGTTACTAATAGCATCTCACATGAGTTTTTTCTGTGGATGCTTATCTCCTGTCAGAGGAGGTATCCATTCTGGTAGCTACAATGAAGTGGTGCTTTGGGAGCCACACTTCTGGTTTTCAAACTTACACCAGCAACATGGGGAAAGCAAATTGACAGACCTTGTTTTCAGTACCGCTCTATTCTTAGACAGGAGCTACATTAGGAGGATGAGTCGCTTTAAAGAGTTTGCCAGCAAATCCTCTTCTGGGTCATGAATTCTTGTCACCTTGTGTATTAATAGGATCTGCCAAGGTTTTGTCATAAGTTTCATTGCTTACAGTAAGTAACATGGGTAACAGAACCATGAAGAGTTGAGCATCTGTGACCCACATACTGAAGAAGAGAAGGGAAGAGCAGCTGAATAAGGATGTAATATTTGAGTCAGGAGCATGATTGGCTTAGCGAAAATGTTTATGCAGTGCTCTGAAAATTAATTGGAAGGTGCTGCAGCAGTGTAAAACATTTTAAATAATGTGGGATTATTTCAGTTCCCATGTGCTGCCCTTACACCAAACTGTATGTTTGTGTTATGGGGAGGATTTGGGGAGTGCCATACTCTTATCTCTACTATTATCCTCTCTCCCACTTCAATAAGCAAAAATCTGTAGGCTTTTAATAAATGTCTGGCCCTGTGTGTGTGGCTACAAAGTCTAGTACTGCTGGCAATAGGCAGTGATGTTCCCACATGTCATTCTCAGTGTTTCGTGCTATTTATGATAAACAAGAGGAAAGTTCATTTCTTGGTCGTGTTTTCTTGCATTTTGAAGGTGCTTGCAGTGCCAGATCTTAGGAGGATTGCCTGGCTGTCAGCATACGGTATTTATTCCTAGGCAGCCAGAATATTTTGGACCCGCTGAAAGATACAACTCAGAAATATTTTGCAGCAGAACAAATTCTGTGACCACAGTGTATGCCTGAAATCTGAGATTGTGAAGTCATTTTGCAAATTTAATGGAACCAGAATAGTTTGTCCAAACTGAAGATTTACTCTATTAGAATGGAAGTTTTTCTCTTAGTGAGAATGGAGTCGCTGCTGAGGAAGGGGGCAGGTTCTTTACTATCTTCTGTCATATTGTGTCTCGTCAGAATCTGGAAGCAACTGAGTTTTTTCCTTTTTTCACCCCGTAGCATCAAATCCTCTTTTTCAACGCTGTTGACCATGGCAGTGGTTCAGTGCCAGAGGTGGAATTGCCCTGGCACAATAAGCTTTCCTGTACTTTGCATCTGTTGCTGATTTCAGCAGACGAAATCTGAATCTGCCCTGCCCTGCCCTCATCTGCAGGAATAAACCCTCTTCCAGGTATATTGAGAGGCAGCTGGCAGATACGACGAAAAGCGTGGTTCTGTGGAATAGGGGAACCTTAGTTTGCCTATATGTAGCACTTAGCTTCTTAGTTAAATGGTAAAGAAACAAATTAATAATTAGCATATAGATAATGTGAATTAGCCCTTATGTTATATTAAATTTTATTCCAGTTATTGGACTGTAGTGCACTGTTGCATAGGACTAAGCTGAAATCCATGCCCTAATTATTTGCCATGATGTGCATGTCACAGCTTTTGTACTAATTGAATGTAGGTAAAGATAAAAACGTATTACAAAAAGCTAGGAATCTAATGTAAGATAGGCCAATGCTAATTACTGCCTAATCATTGTGTTAAAGTAATTATATTATGTGCTTTCACGGCCTTGGTTAGTGCCAAGTTGAACAGTAGCATATAATTTGTCAGAGAGGAGTTAATTTTTCTTGTTACCTTAACAAGATAGTATTTTCCTTTTTTCCCTAATGTTTTTCAGAAGTGTATGATTTTACCACTGCTTCTTAACTTTTTTTTTCGTGTTTTTTTTTTTTTTTTTTTAGCCTTAAGGTGCTGGTTTGCAAATGTTGGTGTCTAATTTAGGACAGAATTCATTCTCTGCTCCATTAATGGGAGAGAGCACTAACAGGTCTCCTTACTGATGAGTTAAATGAATCTGATGATTATATAAAGCTGAATTTTCAAAATGATTGTTTAGTATCGGCCTCCTTATTGGAGCCACACAGAACTTTTCTCAAATGGGTACCATGGCAAGGAGTCATTTTATTGTGTAGTTGACTAAAAAATATTCCAGGCCTGATCCTGCTTGCCTGACAACCAGTGACAGCCTTCTTTTTCTGGACCCAGAGCAGTGCTGTCCTGTACTTATAATACTCTTAGCATCCTAAGTACCTGAAATATAGTCATGCAAGCTGATAGTAGTGAAAGTCAACACAGTATTTTTTAAATAACTGTTTACCATGCTAGCAATTATGGGAAGATGGATGGTTTGAATCTCTAGAGGAAGTGAATAGTTAGAGCTAAATTCTTCGCTTAACTTCTGTTCCCATTATTCTACAGACATGTGGAATATATCATTAATTTTAAAGAGGGAAATAAAACCAAATTGAAGGACCTAGATTCAAAGGCAGTACCTAAACATCACCATTTATTCTCTCTGTAATGGCTTGAAAACCTGTATTGAGTTTCTTGTGAGAGAACTGGCAGAAGGGGGCTTCCAATTAAATACAGATTCTTTGCAGATCAAAATTAGAAACTTTTGCTAGCTGAAGGTGACTGTATTAAACTTAGTGGGGACAAATTGTTCTTAGATTCCTAAAAGTTAAACTCCTGCTTTATTTATGTATATATATGCACATACAAGGTTCTTTCTGTCTGCCCCAACTAATAAAAAAACCTGTATTTTCTCTTTATTGGGTTTCATTCAAAAATAATAATTTATTTCCTTCAAAATCTTTCTATCTTTGACATACTGAATCCACTCCTTGATTTAGACTGCTGTGATCCTGGAGAAATGGCTAGGGTTTTTTTACCTTCTTTAGTTATAGCTATGTCTGAAAAGCAGTTCCTTTTCTGAAGATTCTGGGGCAGGTTTTCACATGTTCGTGATCTCTAATTGGAAATAATCTTCAAAAGAACTCAATATCTGGCATGCTTTTAAGAGAAACTGGTCACTTATTTTAGTACCTGAATAGATGAAGAGCTCTTTTGAGAAATCTGACCCCAGCTATAAGGGCTGAACACATTTCAGAATCTGATTTGTTGTTTTCCAGTCTGCAGACAGTGAGATAATTACCTGTTTCTGGTATTAATAGTGAGAGGGAACCATGCTGCCAGTCTTCTGGCAGAGACACCATGTATACTAGGGCCCAGGCTCCCACACAAGGGCTTGACCATCCTTAATGTTCAAACTGTCAAGGCTAGTGTCAGCTGGCCCTTTCCCAGACAGTGCCTGCCTGTGGTTTGGAGTAGTCAAGACCACTTCTACTACAGACAAAACTAATTTGTGTTGCAGGGGCAAAATAATTAGTTGTAGGGATGAAAGCTTGTACACTTACTGGGGTGAGCAGAGGAGGAAAAGGAAAAATGGAAAATAGCGGGATTTGTATGAGCTAATATCTGGATAGGCTGATGGATCCAGCCAAGGATCTGACAGGTGATGATGCTGTTACTGGAAAACTCTGAAGCATTATTTAGTTTTATCTACTGGTAGTGATAAATCCTTTTGTATCTGCTTCTTTCTGAATTTTTTTTTTTTTTTGAGAGGAGTGTGCTCTTACAACACTGTCCCAAATGGAAAGGCTACTACCTTTTCTGATTTATGGAGAGTACAAGTCTAAATGGATGTCCCAAAGGTTGCCTTTAGAGGCTTTTCCTCAAAATGTGATGCTACCAAGCAATTTGCCTCCATGTTACAGAATGACATAGAAAGCTTCAGAGGAAGTTAGTAGTAATGGGTCTCCTAAAGATGTCACTAAAGTTGGCTCCCATGACAGACAGAGTGTTAGAGCTATCTGTTTATATCTAATATTAATGCCTTCAGTTTTGAAGAGGCGGGCTGGAACCTAGGCTGTCAGCAAAAATGTCCTCTTTCTTCATCGGATGAATCTAAAGAACTGTCTACAACTGACAGTGGGATCTCATTAATGGAGGGGAAAAATACCGACACATGAAGCCTTCATTGCAAACAAATCTGCGGTAGGAAATCTCACCTCTCTTTTATGTTTGTGTTCTGAGAAAACATCACCTAAAAGCCACCATGAAGTTTCTGCAAAAAAATCAGAACCACCCTCTGTGTTATGGGAAGTATGCTGTAAACTCAATAACTGAAGGCCTGATTTTGTAAGAGCCAAACACTTCTATTAAGTGTGTAGCCCCATTAGCTCGCATGTAGACATTCATTGTTGCCTCTTTCCAGCTTGATCCTGCTGCTTTCAGAAACCATCACAAAATATGAAATGGCTTACTGTGAAAATGGACCCTGAATCACAGCTAGAGCTAAGGCAGTGATTACTGTAGTGGTAAAGGCTGGATTGTAATGCTGACCTGCTGTAAATTCTTGGACAATCCTTTCCTGCTTTGAGTTTCTATTTACTGTCTTCCACTATTTGCCTGCCTAGATTGCCACGCTCTGCGGGGCAAGGATTGATTCTCATAATGTTTGCTGTGCTTTTTATAATAGAGTCTGAATCTCGGGTGGCTGATATTAATTATGAATTATGTATTAACGGTAATGTTTTGGAGTCAACTCACAAAATCTTATCTGAAAATTGGCAAAGATGAGAAGTACAGGCTATATTTTACAGGTATGTAAACTGTGCTGTAAGTGGCAGACCTGGGGGATTCAAGAGCAGATATTCCACAGAAATAGTAAAAGAAAGGAGACAGAAAAAGGGGCTTCACATTTTATGAAGCATGCTTCTGTACACGGTAGTTAATCCACTGTGCAAGATTTTAAAAGATTGAAGGAATGAGGGAAGACAACTGTTGAGCAGCCTGTTGTGACTTCTCTAGAGTCAGCCATTCTGGGTCTCACTAAGAATTTGTTAGCACAAGCAGGTGGAGGGCGGACTTGCTCCCCAGAAGTGGTTGTAGTGCATATGGAAAGCTATAGGAGAGACAAAATGTACATGAGTGTCTGCAGTTTGAAATAAGGGAGGAGAAAGGACACAGAACACAATGAGAAAGAAAAGGAAAAACCTGCACATTGCTCTAAATCTCCTGACATCCATGACTAGGTACTTCAGAATTGTGATTTAGATTTGTGTTTAAATTGCTCTTACTGTGAAATTAAAAAACATATTATAAACAAGGAAAATGAAAATTATTAGAAAGAAAAACAGCTGGCCCAATATCAAAGCAGAAGCAAAGAAATCTACAAATAACAGTATAAATAAATACACTCACAAAATCACCTTTGTTTCCTGGAAGAGGCAGCCCATTTCATTGTGACCTAAGTCCATTGCAGTAGCTGTACATCTGGAGTGAGTAGGGTCCAGTGAATTGACTGAGCCTCTGGCATGTGGTATTTGTCCTAGCACATTTTAACTGGAAGGGAACTGGACTGCAATGTGTAGGTACCCACAGATACTGAAGTGCAGGCAAATGTGGTAGAGTGATGTCTATTGTTAAAAATATTTGGAAAACCACTTTCACACCTGAGATTCTGCTTACTCTTATTGGTCAGTTAACAAAATATTGACAAACACAGTATGTATCAACACAGTGAGTCTATTTTAAAATGGCAATTCTTGCACTCTGCTTCACGTGATGGGTTGCTTTAGTGAAGAAATCATCACCATTGACTACAAATGATACCTCTGAAACTCTTGAGAATTCACAACCAAGCTACTCAAGCTGAAGTCAGGGAAATACTACACTTAAATGTTTGCAGATTTGGGCCCTGAGTGTGACCTGTTGCTTATTCTTAGCTTTTCTGTTTGCCTCTTTACTGTTTTAAGGTGAATAATGGCTGGGCTTATCTAGGAATACTAGGCAGCCTGTGGTTTATGGCCATCTTTCCAGTTAAGGATTTACCATCCTGATCCCAATCCAGACTCTGGCTGGTTGCTTGCCACCACTGGAGCAAAGCATAGAAGGCGGCAAAATACAACATCGATGTGATTGTGAAGGTGGCTCCTTGAAAACATAGCTTAGTGCTAGCTGCAGTAAGACAGGCAAATATGATCTTAGGAATGAATAGAAAAAACAAGGGTAAAAGTAATTGTGTTGCCCTGTAATCTGTGGTGCCTCCCATACGTGGCTGCAGTGCTGTGGATCACATATGGATAGTGCTGAAAAATTACTGTGGTGCCCCCATATGTGGCTGCAGTGCTGTGGGCAGCACCTGTCACCAGATCACATATGGATAGTGCTGAAAAATTACTAAAAAGCGTGGAGATGCTCAGAGGCAGAGCATGACTTACAGAGAGGGAGAACCTGAACAGAGCAGAATTTACCATCTTGAGCTGGAGTAGGTGTGAGAAGTGTAAAAACACAAAGGAGATGGAAAGGCACATAGAGAATAGTTATTTATTACTTCATTGCTTTTTGTAACACAAGACGCAGGGGTTCCCAGTGACATTGTCAAAATGCTGGCTCAGAACAAATAAGAGGAATGAATTTTTTATACAAAGTGTAATTAAACTGCAGATCTTGGTACCACAGGATGTTGTAGAAGCCAAAAGAATAAACAGTTTCAAACAAATTAATGAGAAATTGGCTAGGTATGAATAGCTTTCAAAGAAAATGACCTGGCTGCAGTTTCCAGCTGAAGAAGTCACTGAACCACTGTTTGCCAGAAGATCTTTTAAGGGGACAGGATCACTTACCTGATTGTTTACATATTTCACCTGGGGAGTCTGTTTTCCCCACTGTCAGAGGAGGATACTGAGCTAGATCTAGCCTTGATCTGATGCCATATTGTTGTTCTTATGCTATTCCAAAAAATCATGGTTTTGGGCAGTAACTGATTGGTGAATTAAGATAAAATATCCTAATGATTTTTGGCATATGCACTCCAGGTGCCTTTTATGTTGTATTATGGAGAGGAGATGGAAACAAGGTAGCAGTCCTCTGCTGCAGTAATGATGGTGAAAATTAGCAAGACGCCATCCTCTTTGCTGTTTTTGCTGTAAAAAGCTGAATAACGCACTCCTGTTGTTTAGTAGCTCTGGAAGACAAGAGTCAGCTCCTCAATTGCTGTGTTTTGGTAAGTGGTTATTGCAGAACAAGACCGGAAACCCTTTTTATCCCCTGGAGAAAAAGTTAGTTGCAAGTGTTCCTGTGTGAAGGACTTGTGCACAGACAGGACTACAATGGCCAGTGGGTGGCACTGTTGCTGCAAGGAAACTTAAAAAAACCACCCATGTAACACTTCAGAAATGTTTGGATGGAAGTTTTCCATTGAAAACAGCAGTTTTGCCGAAATTGAAACATTTCATGGCACATGTCGCTTCTCAATGAATTTTTAATGGGGAAAAATTTAAATTATTCGGTTTGACTTTATAATTGCAATTTAGCTTGTTTTATCGTATGGATTCAGTTTACTAGTTTAGATTTGATATGCAATTTCAATATAATTCTTAATTTTATAGGGTTTTTTATCCTAGGGACTTAAACTCTCAAAAGTTAAATTATCTTAGTTTGTAGAAAAATAAATATCTTGGTATTTTCAAAAAATAACTTTTTTAACAACCTTTCAAATGTTGTCCCAGGGAAAATATCTTGGACAGTCAATGTGGGACAAAAATATGTTTCTGAAGGTCTGAATTTTGTTTGGTCCAGGTGATCTGTATTTTGAGCTGCTCTGAATGGGTCTTGACAAGAGAACGTGCTTTTAGGTGTTGTTTCATGGTGCCATGTGGGTGGCAGGGCTACCCAGCAGGGCATGCCCTATAGAGGGACATCTCAGCCCTGCTTGGAACAGCCGTTTGTCACTCTGTGATGTCAGGCAGGTGGCACCGTACTTTGGTGTCTTTGTACACTGTCAAAGGCAGGGAATGGTGCCAATGTGGGGCTGTAATCTCAGTTACTGCTTGTTAAAAATAACATATTGGTGGGGTCCAACAAGGAACAGCTCACTATCTTGGTATGTTGATGGTGGTAGAGTGATGAGTGTTTACAGAATGATTAAAGGTAGTGCAGAAACTGGGAGGCAGAGGGAAAGAGAATTGGAAAGGGAATACCTTCCCTTTTTCTGTCTTCCAAAATAAAATAAAATAAAATAAAAAAACCCAACAACAAACCCACTATTTATTCATATATGGCTTGTCTTTTTTGTTATGGCAAACGTGTAAAACATGGTTTTGTTCTACATAGGCAGGGTAAGTTATTTATAGTGACTTCTCATACAGTCTTGTTGGAGGAAGCCCAAATTCTTCATTCTGCCATATGTAAAACTTATTGCAGTTACTGCAGACTTCTCAGATTCTGCCCACTTCGTGTCAAGTTAGCATTGCTACAGCTTTGCTGTGCAGAGCAGTAGGATTTAGAGCAACATACAAGGGCCTTGTAGAAATAAAGCTAGTGACAGGGATGTTGGCTAGAGAATCCAGAATTGGTATCCATAAATGTACTTGTTTTCTAATTGGAAATGAATAATGGCCATATAAGCTATTATGAGCAGCCTGTGTTTCTCTGGATTGCATGGCACAACTACTGCAACACCATACAAAAAATGCTTAAGCATATGCAGTCATCTCACTGAAATCAACATACCTAATTAGGTCAAGACAAATTCCATAGAGATATTCAAAGTAAGTGTGTACATAAATGGTTTTTTTTAGATCAGGGCATAGAGAAGGACCTCTAAATATCCCAGAGGAAGACTGCAATGTCTGCGTTCTCTTCAGGGATACATAGCTGTGCTTTTGTTCTTGTAAATGCTGCACTGAACTCTTTGAGGAGGCTTAGCAATAAAGAGAGGCACATCCTTTTTTGGTTTTGTTTGACAGTTACTTTGGTGACTGTGTCAACAGTGGAGAAAGAATCAAATTGTGTTACTACCTCTGCTAATTCATAAACAGCACTGCAGAGTCCTCTCACCTCCCCAAATGAGGAAGATAAGTTCACACTGTAATATTAATAACTGTGGGGCCCTTTAGCTCTTAATAATTCACACACTGCTAACTGTAGCTGAATGCTCCTTTTTCTGATTCCAATTACAGGACCATTCAGATCAGGCTCAGATGAGGGAAGTGTCTGAGCAGCAGTGGTATAATAGAGACCTAAATTTGAGTGAAATTGTTCTCCTTTGGCCCACACACTAAATTAAAGCTAAGTTTGGGCTCAGTAGTGAAACCAAAATACTTCTGTATCCCAGTCATTCTGACCCAGGGGACAACTTTAACATCAGACCCAATTCCTGGAGGCTGCTGACAAATATTTTTCATTTTGCATTAGGCAGGTGAGTGTTCCTTTCAAAAGGTGACAACTGTTCATCTACTTGCCACTTTTCCCCAAGATACTGCTGAGTAGGATGGTCTCTTCTTCCTTTTTCTTCTTTGTGGGGTGAAAGTATGTGTTCATTGGTAGCATGTGGTAAGATAGGAGATGTGGTCTAAACCCATAATTCCCAGATTGGCTGGCCCTAGTATTTTCTGCCTAAAAAGAGTTGCTAGTGCAGCACTAACAAGAAGTTTAGCATTTAGCAAACCTACTGTTGTCTTTGCAGTGTGATTTACAAGTCTTGGATAAATGTTGTTAGTGTTTTGCTGCCACATCATGATGTTTTGGCAGTATTCCTGCTACCCTAGACACTTCTGCTATCAGACAGGCCAATTTAACAGAAATGCTTTAAATGTTTCTATATATAGTACATATTCTATGTACTATAGCCCTAATTCAAAAGGTCTGCTATTATGCAACCAGAAGCAGAAAGAAAGGGAACTGGTAAATTCTAAACTGTGGTTACCTTGCAGCTAAAACTGAGTTGTGGAGGCTGCCATATGTTCTGTCTTCCCACCCCAGTTGTGTAATCCCTTACCTTCCCTTGAGTGTGCAGCTGTAAAGTAAGATGGCACAGAGAGCTGATCCAGCTGAAAACTTAACCTAAAAAAAAGTTTTTTGTTGATATGGCTTCCAATTTATGTTTAGGTTAGCTTGAGCTATTACAGCATTATACCCAGAATTAGTCGAAAGAGGTAGTGAAAGAGGCTTAGAATTGGATTATGTAACGTAGTGGGATGTTTTTAGTAATTACAACTCTGTCTTAGAGTTAGACTATCAATCTTTTCTAATACTTAAAGAAATGCTAATTTTCGTTGTCTGTGGCATAGCCATGGGCATGCTCATTTTCAGCTACCTGTTAACAATCAATAAAGCTCTTGAGATTTTCTGATTTTCAAATTACTTTCTCACTGCTTAAAATTGAGAAGTTGCGAGGCAGAAACATACAGGGCTAAGAGTGAGAAATTCTTTTGCTCGGTTACGTACATGGGTGGCAGCAGCTGGGGATTAGAGAAAATTCCACATATACCTACGACAGTGTGAGAAGAGGATAGCTGCAAGATTAGATGAGGTGACTCAAGGGGATTTAGACCTTGCAGCACGTATGCCTGGGTTAGAAGTCATCTGCACATGCTGACCCTTGAGGGACTGGCAAATTTGAGAAAGTAGGGTACTCAAAATCAGATGTATGTTTTCAGTAGTTTGAAAGCAGGAGACAGATGAAGAATTTAAGGCATGAACATGCAATGAAAACACATCCAAAACATTCCAAAAATCTGATTGCAGAATTCCAGTCCTGAATTTTCCTGAGTTACTGAGAGATTATAAACTGAATCTTTACCTGGATTCAGTCAGGAAGCAGAATTTGTCTTCCTTTGCAAATGTGGAATTTTCAGTGAAAGATTGAAATAATGTATTTTATCTATATTATTTAGGTTTTGATTATATATATATATATCTTTCATCATGTTGCAGTGTTGGTACCTCATAGACATTGTCATCCTATCTGAATTTGCCACTGTCTGTAGTGTTTGTTCTGGGGTCAGGTTGTTCTGCTCATGACCAGAGCATAGTTAATGAACCATATTTGCCAAGTGTCCATACCACAATCCAGGAAGATAAGATGTAGGCTAGGAGACCTTTAGTCACTGAGGAGAACAGGAAAAAGGCAAATGAACTACAGGTTTTACAGTTGCAGCATTTCAGAATTAAAATATACTTTATTTTGATGGTTCAGCTTTTCAGGGAGAAAAAAAGCCTTTTCTGCAAAAACTGTATGTTGCTTGAAACTTAATTTTCCATTTGAAAACTGGTTGTAACAGAAGAAAATTCTAATGCATCTATGCTTGATCCATTATGAGAAATGAGAACTGCAGTTCTTACCTGCTTTTGGCAACACATTCAGATTATCTCAGCGGCTCAACCTAAAATGTATTTAAGAAGTGCAGTTGGAATTAGAAGCAATTTTATCTATGGAAACAGCAAAAAAAATGAAGCAAATAAAATTAAGAAACTGAGAAGGGTTAAATTTTGAGGATAATCTGATAATCCAAAGATGACATTTCAAAAATTTTAACACTTGTACAGAAAGTAAAAAAAAAAAAAGTTTTTCAGATGTTTTTAATTAAAAGAATTCTAACAAGCCGTAGTTGGGAAAAGTCAGTACTTGCGTTTTTATCTAACATCAAAATAAAGACAGGGTTGCTTCACACATTTTGGACATTTTGGTAGAGGTTGTTTTTGGGTTTCTCCAAGCCTGTTCACCCATCTGTGATCCTTTCAAATACCATTAATTGAAAATGTTACACCAGTAGTGAGAATAATAACTTGTTTCAAAGAAAAAAAAGCATGTTGTTTGATAAAGTAATAAAACTAGAAGAAATGTCACTATAAAAGTGAGCGTAACAGATAATGAAAGTAGAGATTAGCGACCAATAGTTTCATCCTTATGATGGACAGCATGGAAGGCAGTTGAATGATGATTTCACACAAAAGGTGTGAAGGTTGGACAGAGTTCTGAAGTTCTGTGTTCACTTCTGTGTGGGTGAAAATCTCTATGACTGCATGTCAGTTGGCCTATTCTCCACTTACGACACAAGGATGACAATATTTCAGGGCAGAGGCTGATTTCTTAGTGTGCATCTCAGTAGTGCTCAGCACTGTCCCACTGCTACATCCCACCATTTACTGGGTCTTGTGGGTTTGCCTTGACTAGGAAGTTGTTCTGCTGTGCCAGAAATGTTTTCAAGATGAAGAAACATCTCAAAACACATAGAAATTGCAAGTCTGCTGCAGAATGAACTAAATGGAGTTGACTATTTCACATGCAGAAGTTCCACCAGAATCCCTGGTGTCTTAGAGTTTTGTGACTCGGTGTGTGTGTGGGAGAGCAAAGGTCAGGTCCCTGCTTAAAGTTCATGTTCCTGTAGACCCTGCTGAAGGGGTAGTCAGGTGTACTTTTGCTCTGTGTTTATACCAGAAATTCCACCAGAAACTCAACCAGCTTTCCCATAAAACTCATCAAAACCAACCTTCTCTCATTTTAAGTTGCAATGTCAATTGCTTTCTGTTCTGAAAATGCATTTGATTGGAAAATACTCAACCAGCTCTATTCTGGGTGGTGCCGTGGTATTAACTGTAAACAATAATTATGAGGAGAGGATTTAAAAAATTTCTGTAGGTTCTGATTAGAATAAAGACATAGGTTAAACTTTCCTGGAACACTGGAAAACACTAGTTAAATTCCTGTGTCATGGCCATGCAAACCCTAGAAAGGTAAATGGGTTAGCAGAAATGCAAATGTAAGGTGAAGAGTTGCTCTTTAGGTCAACTTTGAAATTAGTGTGCTGGATTTACTCTAGTAATTAATTTTACAATCTGTGTCACAAGACGGTCTCTAGATATTTTGACTACATTTTCATAGCCTTTTGAAGTCTGCAGGAAGATGCATGTCATCACTATGGAAAGTTGGGATTCTCATCGGGAATAACAGCCAACAGAAACATTTTTAAGATAATCCATGAAGAATAATCCGTGAACAACTCCCATTAAAATATTGCTTAGGAGGCGGAGATTTCATTTTTAATGCTGATCTTTTCTCCCTACAGAATATTGCTCCCACCGTATCAATATTTTAGGAAAGAAAGAGAAACCTTCTGCAGCTGTACAGGCAATTTGGAGGGATTAAAAATTTATCCTGTTTTGAGCAAGGCTTTCAGCAGATGCTAGAATCTATTTAATCACAGGTGGGTAACCTGCACAGCCTCTCTTTCCCATGGCTAAAACCGGAGTGAACGACCTGGCAATTCTTTCATGCAGGGCTCTGCTTTCTACACCTACTTCCAATTCCAGGCATAGTGAGCCACATGCTTTGCCAAAAACAGCACAAAATTCAAGTCTGGGCTGTAAAAGGGACAGGTTTTCTTCTAGTTCCTTTCATTTGGTGAGGAAACAGCATCAAGCCTGCCCTTGGAACAGCTCAGTTACCACGGCGGAGTTACTCTAGGCTTTGAATTTAGTTCCAGTTGGGACTCGGAACTCAAACCGAAACCTTAGCTTGTAAAAGACTTTTAAATATATGTTTTCTTCCCATTTGTGAAGGCAACCTAATTAAAATGTGTCCAGTATTTTTCAGTGAAATTTCATCGCGATTATAATGTTAAATGGAACACTTTGCTTAAAACCAGCATTTTTTTCAGGTAAAATTACCTGGGAGCAGGAGAGACTCTTTTCTTTT
>VZRU01004326.1:142175-215606 GCA_013398155.1 Pedionomus torquatus
TTTTTTAACTTGGTCTATTTGACACTATCACAGTTGGTTTACTTATCCATATGAATGAGCAAATATACACTGTTCCTAAGGACAGAACACTTTCAAGTTTTTTCTTCTCTCAAGAGAGCAAGTTGTGGCTGACAATGACAGACTGTGTAGAGTAACCATACCATTTGTTTACAGATCTGCATGTAATTTCCACCCACTGGAACTAATTGTTTTTATCAACACCAGTAATTAGAAACACCAAAGAAGCATCACATTTTCTGACTGGGCTTGGTATAAAATGGTATGTAACACTATGCTGTGACAGTTTAGACTAGGGCAGATAGCAACTGGGAAAAGAATATAGTCAAAGAGCTTCCTGATACATAGAAAACTGGTAATTGGAGCTTCCTGCTACACTTGTGGAGAAATAGCATAGATCCCATCACAGCTTCTCTTGTCATTTTCTTTAGAACACTGGCACTTACAGGAGGACACCACTTTCGATTAGCCTTTTGTTGGGAAGGCTTCCTCAAATGAATGATTCTTTTCAAACAGCAGAGAAGAATTGCTGTCTGATGCAAGTAGAATGAAGCAGTTGGATTGTTAGGACAATCAGGTAGTAGTCAAGACCTACAGTTCAAAACCAGTTCTTGAATCTAGGTCTCCCACTGCAGACGTGAGCATTTTAATCATCAGTATTTGAATACTGTCATATGGGTGTCTATGTGCTTGGATCCTGTCCCGTTATAAAATAGGAACGTCTTGGAGAGCTGGTAATTGAAGTTCAGTATGGGGCTCAGTGAGCCTATGGGAAAAGCAATCCCTACTTCATGTCCCTCTCCTTCCCTTCCCTGAACCACTGTCTGATAGGACAAAGGCTGTCCTGGACACGGGGAAGTCCTAGTTCCCAGATGCCATCCAGCCTGTGAGTGTGTCAATCTTTGTGAGAAGTAGCCCAGTGGCAGGGGGAAAAGAAAGAAATCTTTTCAGACAGAGGATTCAAACTTTGTACTACAGTGCCAGACAGGTTTCTGCATCATTTGTGATAGGTAATAATGGAAATCTATTTCTGACTAAGCTCTAAATAATTACTGCTAGAATGCCATCGTGGTACTGATGAGTATTTATCCAACAGAAGAAAAACAGCATGTTGATTCTTGAACCAGAGAAAGCCATAATTGTCATGTAAAATCTGGCATGTTGTTTAAAATACTAAATTCATTATCTTTCAGAATCTTTATAATTATACATCTAAACTATCACTCTGAATACATTTGCAAGTGTAAAGAAACATTCTGTTCTTCTCTTATAAGAGCTTAGACTATTGCCTTGTTACATTTGTAAGATCTTCTTCAACCCAAATATCAAGGCCAAAGTGAAAAATGAAATAAAAATATCCTACCTGCACAGAATGTAATGCCCATTTTGTTTCAAAGCTGTTCATTCCTGCTGTGATTATCCAAAGAAGTTATGACTATGAAAATACAACACTTATTTGGAATGTGTCTTTTGCTCCCACAATAGCAAATGTTCTGCTCCTCCTCTCACAATAAAATGACCATATCAAATAGGTTTTTTTCATAAAAACAAAAAAGTGCTGGGGGAAAAAAATACCCTGCAGAATTTTAAAAGTTCTGAGCTCCAGAGATACCAAACTGTTATTGAGGACTGTTGACAGTGTATGAATTTTCAGAAATACTGAATAGAGGGGAAAAGAAAAATAAAGCTTTGACATTAACAAGATGGTAAGAGTCATTGTCTCGTGTTCACCAACTTCCACCCTAGAATTTCAGCAGTGAGATAGTCAGCCGTTCACTGATTTGTATGGGAATGCATCTGACTGGGTTCGGACTCTGCTCGTTGGCCTGGTTGTTACTGTGTGGAGTTATTAGCTGAAAGAGTTTTGACAAAAATAATCTCCCCAAGGGACATTTTCAAGAGCAGAGACTGTGCCAGACAAGTAATTCACAGAGAAGTCCAGATCCTTGAATTAGCTTTTTGCACTTGCGTGATGCCTGAATGTAAGCAGAGCTTTTGAAAATCCAGAGCCTGCAAAGCTTGGGAGAGCGAAGGATCTATCTAGTGCTGATCCCAGCATGAAATACTCTGCCAATAGGGGAAAAATAAGTCAGCCATTGCTCCTACTCCAAAAAGCATGTTGTGACTTCATGCTTTGAAATGGTATTAGAAACATGGAAGATGTTACCAAGCCGTGAGTTCATAAGATGATTTTCACATCATTTCTTCCAGTTACAAACAGGAACCAAGAAGCATTGGTGAGAAGACCTGCAGATCTTGTTTCCAGCTTTATTCTGATGTGATTTCTGATTGTGTATAGACAGCCTGGTGTTTAAATAAGCAAACAGGAATTAGGTCACTCAGGTTATTTTAAATAATTGAGGCACTGGTGCGTATTTGCATCTTAAACTGAAAATTTGTGGTTTTGAAAAGTTTCCTCAATGCAGCAGCTTAACATTGCTTAGCCTAGTGATGCTACGTTAATTAATAATAGCATGTAATCTCTTCATTCAGTGACTCTTGAGCAAGGAAGTTCCAGGAACAGAACTGATTACATCCCCTGAACTTTTCTATTGCTGCTTGAGCTGTGTGTTCTGGTGAGCAGCTACCCTGGCCATTGCAAACACTCGGGTGTGTGTTATTACATACCCTCCCTCCTGCCAAGCAGCGGCAGAGAAGCACTGTCTGTCTGGTGCCTTGGCTGGGTACATCTGCTCAGTTTTCCCTTGTTCTCATGCTGCTGGCCTGCCTTCCATTTCCTTGCAAGGACAAGTTATTACTTAGATATCATTCATGTTTTCTGGAGTAATAGTGTTTTGGTTTTTAGTTGGCTATCACCCTGAAGAACAAAAAGGCTGAGTTTTCTGTAATTGCAAACCTTGGAGTATACGGGCAGCTGAAGCAGCTTTTGCGTCTTGGATGTCTGGTGTATTATTTATCAATAACAGGAATTTATGGGCTTGGTGTCAAGATTGCACAAGGAGCTGTAGTTATGAGAAACATGACAGGAATGTGACTAGGTAATCTTAGTATGTTTCTGCAGACATCCGTATGTGCTGGGCTGGGTGTTGGCATGCATTTCAGTCTCCTATGTGCTAACAAATGTTGCAGCATTTTAGGCACCAACCTACAAAGCAGCCCCTGTGGGTGGACCTCTTGGCAAAGCCATCTGAATTCTGAAAATATTTGCTTGCCAGCAGAGGAGAGAAATGTGCAGCTTCTGGAGAAATTACATTGATGCACATTTGTAAGAAACCTCAGCTTCCTGCTATTAGTTATGGATTTTGTGATACCTACCTTTGGAGCTCAGATTCATTCATCACTGACACTTAAACTTGAGAGACAATCTAGCTATATGCCAAATAACATCTTAGGTGTAGTTTTTGTGTTCCTTGTATAACCTGTGCAATTTGGTAAACAGAAAATAACTTAACACTTTGCTTAAAAACAAATTCTTTCAAAGTTCTGGTGCACATGATGTGTTTTATAGAAAGGGAATTGAACTGAAATAGTACTATAGTGACATGCTTGATGGCTAAGGAGAGGAGATGTAATGATTTCGGACAGTAACTGTCAGGGTTAAGAAAGTTATTTGTTCCATTGGTTTATGGCACAGACTAGTAGTATTTTATTGTCAAACAGAATTAGTTTTATATCAAGAAGAGTGATTACTTGGGTTCACTGTGTTTGAGATTAAACTTGATGATTTCATGTCTATTATTGATTTAGGCTTTACATTCAGAGAAGTAGCGGTTTATATTTTACTTAAGGGGATTTGATCACAGTAAATGGAATCTTCAATGGTTTCTGCAAATAAATTAGGAAAGTTGCTGCGCCTCTTACAGCAGCTGAAGAAAAGTGAAGGGGGCTAGAAAAGGCTACCTTATCTCAAGACCAGAGCAGAATCTGGAGAAAGTGGCAAAAAATGCTGCTTGCTTTGTCCAGTGTGCAAGGGACTGCTAACCCCTGACTACGACATGCACAAAAGCAGGAACCACATGGGAGATACTCTGCCAATGGCACATTGCAGCCCCAGATCCAGACTATATGTATTTACAAGGGCATGCAAAAAACCTTACTGTTCATTGTCTCCTGTAATTTAACCTGAAATTACACCAAAGGGGAGAGGGATATCCAAGGTGCTTTCTAATATTAGAATAGGGTTAATGAAAGCACCAAATGTGGGTGGCCTCTGTAGGAGGCAAATGTGGAAAGTGTGTAATATGTGTCATTAAAAATAGCCCCTTTTGAGACATCTTAAATCAGGCGGTTAGAACATGCCACAAGGAAGCAACCGAGCAGTGCAGTCTGATGTGGGTCCTGCTCTGCTGCTGCTGGGGAAGCTGTAGCCAAGAGAAGACAGATGGCTTGTGGCCAGCCAGGGCTCTGCTCCCTTGGGCAGTGGTGCATGTCTACAGAGGGAGGAGAGAAAGCATTTCATGGAAGCCACTGTCAAAAGTCAGCCATATCAACTTTAGAGATCTGCAGCATTCCTAAAGGGATGGATGGGATGCTGTCTATTGTACCTTCACCGTGAGCAGTTGTGGGAGCAGAAACAAGTCCTACTAGCTTTATTTAGAGCTGTCATAGTCAGGATATCATGATTCCAAGCTCCTCTGGCTTCCAAAGCACTGCCCTTTGTTAGACATACAGATGTCTCAGTAGATGTTGAACTCTCATGGCGCCCTAAAAAAAATTGTGCTGCATTTGACCAGCACTGAGTCATGCTACCCTTACTTGTCTTCTGTTTTCCACCCTACTATGTGCTTGTATGTTTTCTCTGTGACTTAGGCAGTTTTCAAACATACTAGAACCAAGGGATCATAATGCACATCTTTAAAGGTGTTTAGACATACTCAACAACTATGTGCACAGGATTTGTACCTGCATGATTAGCTAGCCTTGCCCTAGCCAGAATCCCTGTGCAGTTAACTGAAAAAAGCCCTCTCTGTGTAGACAAATCTGACAGGGTGGGATGTACTGAGCTCTAGCTCAGCCTTGCACTTAGGCCCTACCTCCCATGAGGCTTTCTGTCTCCATACCTGTCTATATATTGCCTACTACTACTAGATGGTAATTCAGGAAATAAATCGTAAATTGTGTTATGTTCCTTACCCAGAACACAGTGCACAAAACATCCTCTGTAGCTAAGCATTTGTTGCACAGTTAAATACTAATAGCTACCAAGATATATAGCAGCCCATGTTGGCTGAGGGTCATGTAATGATGTTTTCCCTTATGTAGTTTGGGTGACTCCTAGTTCTTCGGTGTATTTGGTTCATTTGGGACACAGCAAAGCCCAGGTCTGCCCCTTCTGCCATATTCCCAAGGGTCCTATCTTTACTAACTCATTGTTTTCAATTAGTGCCCTTTGCCTTTTGTTCTTTCACTGAACAACACAGAGAATAATCTGGCTCCATCTTCGTGATTCCCTCACATCAGATACTTACAAGCATTGTTAAGATTGATGCTGAGAGGACAAAACTACTCCAGGCTAAACAGTGCAGGCTGTCTCAGCATAACTTCACCTCAGATGCTGCAGTCCCTTAATCGTTTTAGTGGCCATTGGCTGGACCCGATCCAGTATGTCCACACGTTTCTTACAGTGGGGCATCCAGAACTGGAAACAATGCTCCAGCTGCAGTCTCACCAGTGCTAAGTAGCTTTTCCAGGCTTTGGAAAGTTGTTTCTGTACCAAAGGAGAGGAAAAGGGGGTGGAGGAAATGGACAGATGGTTTTGAAACTAACTGGATGAACTCATTGTGATGGGATTAAAAATAAAAAGCTGTTGCCTGAAGCATTATTTTTATTACTATTGTTTTAGTAATTTGGGCGGTTGATTACTATTTTTCTTTTTCTGTTCAGTGAACTGGTTCATATTTAATGGATCACCAAGTTACACAATAGAAATTACAAGAGTATGTGCTCTCTAATTTAGGTGTATGAACAGATGCCCTCTTTTGCAGGAAAGAGAACAAACCTAATAGTGCAAAATAGTTGAATGAAATGTTTCTCAGTATGGGTGGCAAACTGAATGACATGTATCTGTTGCTGTGGTTCTGATAAGATTTTCTTACTGTAATGCTTAATCAAAAAACCTGCAAATGCAACTAAGTCTTGCTGCCTGGCTGTCAGGTCAAGGTCACGTATCATTTATGATGCTTTGGAGCCTGTTAGCCAGTGGCACCTGAAAACACGAGCCCTGTCAGCTTTCAGGAAGATTTACCCTTCTTCCTGCTTAAAAGATCTGTTAAAGGTATTTGTAGACTGTAAGAGATGTCAAAATAGATGTAGATGCTGAAGAATATTTTAAAATCTTAGTAGCTTTTTGCTGGGGCCTCTTTCTACCCAGGGCTGGAGACAGTTGTTAACACTGTCAGGAGGACAAAGCTCTGGGAGCTGCTGTGCCTTTCCCTGCCTGCGCCCTCCTCTTCCTCTTGAACAGCAGAAGTGTCCATTACCACCTTCTTTCTCTGCTGTATTGCAGTGCAGGAAGGCAATTGCAATAGTTTTTGTTTATGAGTTGTTGTTTTTCCTGACTAAAAAGCCAAACAAGTCTCACAGTAAAGACAAGCCAGGTTTAGTACATAAAAGTGTGTTAAAAAAGATTTAACCAGGCAAAAATAGGTTCAGTAAAAAGTATACAGTTTAAAGTAATTAGGAGATCTGGCACACTTATAACACACTTGCCCTGTTGGTGTAAAAAAGAGAAAAGCTGTGAATCTGTTCTGCTTGCTCTTTCTACTGCATACGGATAACGGCATAATGTATCATTTACAGAATATGTGATGCTTTTACTGAGAAAATGCCAACTATTCTCAGCTTCTGTACTGATGTGGCTACCTTGGTGTTTCTAGCCCCTGTTTTATCTTTCCTGGCAGGAAAAAAAAAACCTCGTCTAGTGCTATGTTGTTACCTTTCAAGAAAAGGATTTCCAATATCCAAAAAAGATGGCAGAAATCTTTTTTTTTTTTTTTTTAATTCTTTTTATCCCATGCAGATTGCCAGTGTATTAACTGCAGAAATACTTAGTATCTATGTAACCTGCAGATATAACACATTTAAATGTGAGTCGTACTGGCCGCCTTCTCAACATGACCCATCTTCTGGCATGAATTTTTAATGTGAGGAGTGTTGTTTCCTAGAGTTGAGCCCACATCCTAGGGATAGGGGCACTTCTGTCATAGAAGAGTCCCGTGGCCTTGCTAAAAAAACCAACAGCCTGTGAACATAAGCAGCAGCTGATTAATTTTAAGCAGGAGTCCAAATTAGTGGCCAGATTGCATGGCTTCAATTTCCACATTTAAGAATGGCAGAAAATGCAGGCAGAAAGGCAGCCCCTTGCACTCATATGTCCCTAGGCAGGGAAACTATCAACTTCTGGCAAGTCAAGGGAACTAGTTGACTTACCTACAAACCATATTATATTGACAAAAACATACTTCCATTATTTGGACTGCTGTACAGCCAGTGCTGACTCAGGTCACTAGCATTTTCTTTTAAAATACAATACACTTTCATGCATTACAATGACCAGGAGCCTTACAAAGTAAGCCATGGTAAAAAAAATGTAGCAAAGTTAAATGACAGCTGAACATACAGCAAAATCCTTGCTTTGAGCTTTGTTTGCCTTCAGAAATACTATGTCAAGTGTTCTTATTTAAATGAAGCTTAGTTTAAAGTGGAAGCAGTTGTCTCAGGGATGCCACAGTGGCTCCTGGGTGTATAATAAACTTGTTAGGAAAAGGGCTGGCTGATTTGTACTTTGCTACCGATGTGAAAAATCCTCTGTGTTTACTGTGAGGCTTTTTTCTCCTCTTACGCTGCCCCTGTCTGGTTTCTGAGGTGCCATACACCAACCACACACACACCACTTGCCAAGGAAGCCCATTTCCAATCCAGTTCAGACAGTGCCCAGTGCTGGAGCAGTCGTGTGGTTCTCGGCATGGTATCAGTGTCAGCGTCTTCCTACTTGAAAAGTAATCAGGAATCCTGAAAGGGCTCATTACATCTATACTGTCATCAAGTATCCTGCCAACTTTTCTTTGTCAATATACTTTCTGCTGCTGGTGTCAACAGAAAGAAATACAGGAAGGTAAGATGAACTCTTTCCAAATTAGGGAATACCCTTAGAAACTTTGGCTTTTAGAAACCTTATCTAGAGGAATGCAGCTTCTGTGGGGCAGCAAATTAAATGGCTTTAGTTGTGTGCTCAGCTTCTTCTGGCACAACCCCTAAAAGCCTGAGATCTTTTGCTAGTCTGTATTTTGGTGATGTGTGCTTTTAAACCATGGGTAGAGTTAGAATGATGCATTAGAGATGGCTTAAAGCCAGAAAAGGACTTGATCAACACTTTTCTGTGCTGGGCCAGATCTAACCGAGAGTCAACACAGGCACCATGTGCAGTATTTATGAATATGACAGACAAAGGAGCTCAGTTTATGCATTTATTTCCTGTAATCACATAACCATGTACCTGACTAAGTGTATATACCTCCATACTTTTACAATATGGAGCAGCTTTAGAAAAGTAACTGCATTTACTGTATTGACCCACAGCCTGTGTGTATCTGGTGTAGGCTGAAAACTTTTTTTCCACGTTGGTCTCACAGAGATGTTATTGCACAAATCCACGCTATAGGCTTTCTTCACATTCGCTGAATCATCTTGAGGTTATAGACTTCATGTTAGTATTAGGTGGCCATTATTGTCAGCCAGTGTAGCTTTTCTCAGGTTAAATTTTTTTTCACCAAAGCCTCTGACTTTGTCAGAGTCTTGCGTGAGCAGCATTGGTGGTTTCAAACTGTTCCTTCAGTAATTTGCTGTGTAACAGAACTAGACTGTAGCAGGCATTGCCATTTCTGTATTACACACAGGGGTGTGCAGGGCACTCGCATAACATCAGAATAGTCCCCTTCTCTTGTTCTTGTAGGCGAACTTCTCTAAGATAAACAACTGCTGTACTTCCAGTAGAGCTGGGGGATCCTAACTCTTCAGTCTTTGCTAAACTGCCCCAGAACTGGAGATTCTTGTAAGCTGTCTTTATAAATCAGGCTTTTGGAAGTGAACAAGCAATTTAGATTTACAAAGAAAGATCCCACAACATCTTCATTTCAGTGCTATTAGCTAGATATTAGTAATGAGGCCTGTGTGCGACGTGTATCAGTGCTATAAAGGTGTGTTGTTGACTGTACCTGGAAATAGAAGGGATACCTATATCCAGTTTATACAAACCAAGGGTAAACTTTGACAAAGGATTAACTATGATTAGACAGAGTACCTTTCTGTAGTTTCATATCCTTGCCTTAGCCAGGTGGTTTGCCTTAGTTTGCCTGCCAGCTGGGTTTTGGCTCTGACCATTCACTGCATATCAAAATTGAATTAAATTGTGAAAATTAAACACACTCTCAATCTAGCTATTGGAAATAAAATTAAATACCTTGTCAACATTAATTTTCCATAGAAGGAGGAATATTTTACCTCAAGTGAAATGTCGATTTATAGTCTGCAGTATAGTAAGTGACATTTGTTTATATATGTTACAATTTTTTGAATATTCCAGTAAGTTGCTAATTCACAATGAACAATAATGCCACCTTGTGCTTTTTCAAAGAGATTTAGCTTTCATTATGGGATTTCTGTGTTTCTATTTATTCTTTTTAAAGAAGAATAACCTTTACTTTTTTAAGCACTTTTCATGATAGGTGACATTTTCTGTTATGAGAGAGAATCTCTGCAACGATTATAGACCATGAGCTTCAGCTATAGAGCAAATTTCAATTCTTATGTGGGGGCTGACATAAATCCACACCAGACCTGTGCTCAGACTATGTATTTCATCTGATATCTTGATCGATATTGGCTGCAGAGTGTATGGATCCCTTTTCAAGAATTGGTATGCATTTTAATGGACATTTTTCTGTTTTAAGCTAGACGTGTCTAAAAAGCAAAACCTAAACTCATATAAAAAAACATTCTACAAAGTATTAGTTTCACCTTATGAATAAAGTACATAACACTTGAAAATACAGACACTAAATTCCACCAGTACAGGCACTCAGGAAAAGAGGGAATCTGGAACAATAAGCAGAAGAACTTTTAAATATTGTTAAGTATTCCTGTTTATTTGTGTTCCTTTACCAGTGGCGAGGGTCAGATGTTGGTCAGTTCAACTGCTGTGGTCTTTGGTTTGGCCAGAAGTGGTACCCAGAATACCAGGAAATCCTGATTGTATTTAAAATTGTGATTCCAGTGGGACCAAGATTATGTCCTACTCACAGCTGTAATGCTTGCTGGTGTGCTATTTGGGCACAGGGAATAACTAATGGAAAGGATTTCAGTGTAAATATACTGTAAAATGGCATCATTCTTTGTGATGAATGCGTGAATTGTAACTATAGTATAGATGGATCTAGTTTAAAATGAATGCTTTGTAATAGTCATGGATTTCAGTGAGCTCAGATTTTTGTTCATGTGGTTGATGATTTTTCAGTTTTAGATCCTACTGATTGGAAAAAAAATATTCTTTCAGACAATACTATGGCATAGGAGAGTGTATCCTGCTCTGCCTACCAGTTATAAATTGTAGGATTAAAAACATCCATTGTTCATTCCAGTAAACCTTGAGCTCCTTACTTGGTTTTTATGTTATCAGATCCCATTGATTTTTAAATAGACTAATCCAAGATGATCAGAAGGAATGGTACAAGTCTTCATCTGCGTTAGTTTATAAATCCTTATGCTGATATATATGGTTTTGGAAGCAAGTAACACTATTATATGCTTTAAAAGTCTGAGAACAGCTCTCCAAACTTAATTCATTTTGCTTTATTTTCTTTAAGCTGCCTCTTTCAATTAAACATCACAATTTTGTTTCCTCAGTAACCACACTTTTGCAGACACTGGCCAGATGGATCACTGGAATAGGGAAAAAAAAAACCAAATGAAGTTTAAAGTTATGCTATAAGGAGTGTATTGGGAGAGTGCAGAATTAATAGCTAGCTTTGCACACTGGCTCTCTTTTCACTGAAAAGAATCTGTTAAGCTTCATGAGTACTACATAAGGCAACATGTCACCAGTTCCATAAATTCTAAACACCATCACTCGCCCCGTTTGCCACCAGCTGAAGGTGCTGCTGACTGGAAACGGCAGGGACCAGTTTGGTGTAATGCAAGGATGTAGCCAACCTTTCAGGCTCCAGACCTGACTGGTAATTGTCTGTCTCGGTCCTGTCTCAGTCCAGCTCCTAACAAGAGTGGTGGGAGTTTCAACTGAGACAGCCTTCAGGATTTGGCCTATTTAATTTGTGACAAACATCACAATGGCCTTCTGGCTGCCAAATCCTCAGGGCTCACTTTTTGGAAGAAAAAAAAAACCTTTTTTTTTTTTTTTTGTTGGGCTATTTTTCCCTAAAAATAGTGCAGGTAATTGTCGGTTACATAGTGCACACACATTGGTAGTTAGAATTTGCACCTACTTTGAACAGTAAGGAAAGTGTGTGTGTGTATAAAATGTAACGGTAAAGACTATTTTTCTGTAAAAGCGGTGATACCTTTAGTTACACTGAATAGAGCACTGCAGCGTGAATAGATCCACTGGCATCTCTTTAGTATGAGAACTAAGGGTTTAATAAGAGAAAGGGTATCATAGTAATGGTCAAGCAGGGACCAAATATAACTGCCAGTACAAGAAAAGTGCCATTTACGAAAAATGTTTCTTATTTTACTGTTGAGAATACTAAGCAGTGACTGACTGGAATTTGTGCCCAAAGCGCATTAAAGTTAAGGTTCTCTGAGGCACTTCCTAAATCACAATTTTCAAGCCATTAATCCAATTGACCTTATATAAAAACAGGTTTCAATACATTAGGAATGACAATAGCAATTGTTTAATCATTCAGGTGATGTGAAATGCCTTCCATGAATTACAAAGCCAGCCCATACCTTTGCAGTGAGGTTGTACAGTCAGATCTTAAACATTGTCCATCAGAAAACAGCCAAAAGGTGATGGAGGCCCTGCCTGAGCACTGATGTCCATGGGAGACCCGATTACCTCAGGAGGTTTCAGGAGAGTCTCTGTTTATGGTACTGCCACCATCTCCAAGACCTTTGAGGAGAAGCTAAAAACTGAGGCTCGGTTTCCTGTTTTAGCATTAGCAAACTACTTTCCTACAGCGCTTGTGATGAAACCAGTGGTCACTTAGTAATTTTGAGACCGACTCTAAAAGAAAGGTAGAGAAACTCGGTACATTGAATCAAAAATCTGACCTATGATGGTTCACACTGAAGAGCTAAAGGGACACATTGTTACCTTTTCCTTTAAATCCAAACATACCTCTCTACTCTGGAAGACAATCGTCGTTGAATATGTTCATGTGTCCTTTATGTTTGGCACTGGGAAGTGATGAGTCCCTGCAGGAAGAGATGGTTGGAGCTCTGTTTGCGGGGACAGCCTATATAATCTGAGAAACTGTCTTGCTTTGAGCAATCCACTTGCTGCTGATTCTGCTGATTTATTCTTCACCCTGCACAGGCACATCACCCTCAACCCAACCAGCAGATCATGCTGACCAGTCAGTATAAATGCAAAATGCCTTAGTCAGTGTAAAAAANAAAAAAAAAAAAATCACATGAACATTATGTTTATTTCTCCAGTAGAATCTGTTTCTTTCAGAGTCTTTCAGTTGCTTCTTTTCTGAAGAGTGAAGTCTTAATTTCAGACATCTGCCTATAGAAAATAAGTTGTTTTTTTTAAAGGACACATTTAAAGATGGAAAATGAGGCTTGAACGACTTAATCAGCATACAAATTACACAGATGTAAAAGTTCTCTTTCATTGTCTTAACTTACAGTTTATTTTGTACAGAATTCATTATGTTATACATCTAAGACTTATTATATTGTATAAATATCTTGGGTGTGATGTATATACATATTCAGTGTAATAGATTCAGCAATTAATGTATGCATTTCACAATACACTATAGTGTATTTCAATGTAGTGCACATTTTATATTTCAGAAAAGAGCATATCTGCTATGAAAAATTGGTATTTCATTCATAGAGTACTCTACCTTGAAATACAGGGGCTTTTTCTCCATTATATAATGGACTGTTTGTATCGTGTCGTATGGCTGTAAGATTTTCTTGTACATTCCCCACATGAATTAAGAAACAGCAGCTCAAAATGTTAATCTACATCAAGAGGAGAGCAGGGCACCAATTCCTAAATTCTTACTTAAATGAGAAAGAAGGTGTAGACAGGCCCCATGGGATGGGGGGGGGTGATGGCCAAATGAAATGAAAAGTTCTGCACAGATGAGAACTACTGGCTCTGGCTTCTCCATTCTCACTGTATATCGGTGTTCAGCTGCCGTAAATCACTCAGCTCTGATTACACGAGTTGAGGGTCTGCCATCAGCTTTATTTTTAAAGTCTGCAAACTCCCCATGTTCCAATAACCCACTCTTTCTTTGCTTACAGAATGTTTCTGGGTGTCTCCTGGTATATATGTTGGTACTACGTACTGTCTTTCCTTGAGAGCAGGCAAACTCACTCACAATGTCTTCTCTGTACATGCCGTAAGGAAGATGCACCATTTGTTCAGTATTTAAATTACAGGTGTGGCTTTCCTGGGCACCTACTGAGATATAACTCTACTTAATCCATCAGTATTGTTTCTATTTTCTGTTTTAGACAATTCTAGTTTCCTGCATACACACATACATGCAAACATATTGTGCCTTTTGATCATTTGGCTACCTTTGCTTTGTAATCTCAAAAGCAGAGATTCTTTTATCAACATCTAAATGCTGTTCATTTAACAGCAAAGCGGAATATTATATATTCCAGGAATAAAAGACTTTTTTTTTTAAAAGAGTCATTGAAAAAATTGTAGGTTAATCAGAAAATTATTGGTTTAAAAATAATTTTAAATTAAATTTACTTACATAGAAAGTATGTCATCATTTTGAAACTAAAATATGAGATATTTCATTAAAAAAGGACTTACCAACTCAGAAATATATTCTACATCAAATATATTCATATAAATTCTTTTTCTTTTGATTTTATGAGAAGTAGCACAAGTGCTTAGACTAGTATAAATCCAGAACAACTCCACTTTATTAGTGTTATCTCAGTTATACAGAGATTAGAATGCTCTCTTCCCAATTCTTTTATTTTTCATATTGCTGTTTTTCCATATAAGAACTTAAATGTAATGACATGTGATATAAAACAAAAAGAAAGGTTATATGGCTCTGCAGATCTGTAGATCTTTTTTTTCCTCCACAGTGCCAGATTTAGGGAGGGGTCTTTTTTCTTTTTATTTGTGGACAGCTGTATCCAATTCCATTGTTTGACTGACCACCAGTAGCAGCTGTACTCCTTTCTCGTAGGCTATGTTTGTGATTTAACTTTGGCATACATAGGAGTATGATGCTCATGACTGCAAAAGTCTAAAGAAGTCCCATGTTCAGCCACTGAGCTGCCTAAGAGCTTCACTGAAGAACATCCAAGCCATGCTGACAGAGCCAGGACTTTACCACCCTATGGTAAAGACTCCAACTATCTGTCAGGTTCTACTCCAGAGTATATTTTAAATACATGCTCAGTCAGACACCATAATGGAAGTATTTCAGCTCCAGCACTAAGCCCTCAAACCCTGCATTTATAACTATTTTCAGCAGTGACATCTGAAAGCATGGGGGTTTGCAAGCCATGTGGAAAGTAAACACTGAAAAAGCCCAAAGTCTGCTTTGGTGGCTTCTAAGCACTGCAAGTAGGACTGTCCTTCCTCCACACACTAGCGTGCAGCCTGATCGTATAACCAGTTGTAGGTACTATGGACAACCAGGGATTAGACCTCAGGTACAAGTTCAGGGACTCAGCAATATGACAGTAGAGAGGCAGCCTGACTTGGTGATCCTCAGTCTTACAAGCCGTAGTCCTTGAAGGGCAATTTCCTGAATAAGCTAGTGAAGCTGTTGCCTTCTGTCACCCAAGAATGGGTGAGAAGAGCAGCTCAGCACGGCCACCAGCCCCTCAGCACTGACTGGGGATGGAGCTCAGCAGCTGCTGGGGTGATGAGCAGAACTGGGCCCTCACTGGAGAAGTGGGTCATGATGCCCAGTCCACTGTGAGAGATCATAGCCTGGCTGTAAACTGGTGGATATGCATTCATGAAAACAGCTGTGCTGTTGCCTTCTCATACTACCATCAGCAAGTTGTTTCCTCTGGTTTCAAGACGTTTCAAGACTAAATTTACTTGTGGTTGTTTTATATTCATTTACTCTTGTGCAAACAATACGCTTGCTTTATGGCTGGGCTAAATACAAGATAACATGTTCCGAAGAGGTGTTAAATTCTAAAAAGGGTTTTTATGTTGTTAGTAATGAGGATCGTAGTAGGAATTAATGTTTCCTTACGAGGTCTGGATCATTTAAAGAGGAGAGAACATTTGTTAAACAACCCAAGATTTCATTTGACACACAAGTGCTGCATCACTTATGAAACAGAAGCATCTCTGTGGTCTATTATTTCATCTACTTAAAATTAGATTATAACAGATGCCATTCCCTCACTATGCAGTGCAGTACCAGCAAACCTAACTCTCTAATCACTTACATAAGCCTGATGTCCTCAGTTTCTAGTCTCACCATTAAAATGACTGTATTTTGCAGCAGTTATATTAAATATGTTCCCAGTTGTGAATTAAGATCCATATGCAGAATTTTACACATTTACAGTTGCCTGACAAAATTCAAATCCTATCTTGAGCTACCTACAAGATGGGAACTATGGCAGGTACAGCAGCTGTAATTTGGATATTGGTTTTATTATACAGGATCCATCACAAAAACATGTGCTTCATTGGTTTTGTTAAGTATTATGTAGATTCAGGTTTTTTTCTCACTGTAATTTTCAACTTATTTCCGTTATCCTTCAGTAAAAAAACACATGTAATGCACGTGAAATGGCAGCTTTGAATCCCCAGCATGGTTTCCTTGTTAAAATCAGGAATAGTCACTTTATAATGTGCCCAGTGCATCTTTTCTTTCCTTCTTCATTTTTTAATGACATGTGGTGTAAAGTTTTTCTCTTTAATGGCCTTTTAGGCGTTTTAGACAAGGTCTGGGGCATTACCCATTGAGCATGGACTTCTTTACCCTGCTAAACTCTACCATGAATGTATTAATTAATACAGAGTAACTGTGACTCCAAGCCTTTGCTTATTTGCTAGGAAATTCCCTTCCTGTTCTGTGCACTTCAATACCATATTTGACTTTCTCATTCTAGTATTAAAGTGTTATTGTCAACCAAGCTGCTGTTTCAGCAAAGCATTTTCATTTGAAGTATGTGCTGTTTTGTTGCAGGTTACTTTTTCATGTTAGCAATGACAAAAGTAAACCCAGGGATACTCCTTGGTTTTTATTTTCCAGGGTTTATTATTGTATTTACAGTTCCCTGTAAGAAGATACAACCCTTTCCCAGTAAGAGTCCTAAAACCTTTCTATGTTTCAAAACTAACAACCCATATACCCATATGGAAAGGAGAAAGATAATCAGTGATGAAGTAGGTATCTCTAGGGGCTGATGCAGATGAATAGCAAACTTAAATCATTATAAATATTACTGTACTACACTTTGGTACAACCGAAAAAGAAAACCTTCAAAGAAAATATTTAATGTTCCCCAAGTCAAATAAAATTCATAAACAATAAGAAAAGAAATTAACCACATGGGGATTTTTATATCTGTAAAAAATAGTAAGACTACTTGGCCACATTGCACATAGGCAATAAAATCAGATTCATTCAGATCCCTTTTAATGTAAGCCTAGTTTCAGGCTGTAAGCAAGAAATGTCCACTGTGCTTTACAAAGGACGACAACTAGAAAAATCAATGCAAACAAATATCCCTTTCTTTTCTGATTTACCATTTATCATGAGAGATGACAAACAAATGAAGTCTCCTCTGAGTCTGAGCGTAGTTGTATTAGCATTTTGCTAGTACCAGGCAGTATACAAAAACAGCCATTGCGTGTGACACCTCCAACACCTACAGGTAGCTGTTTTAGGGGCACATCCTGGTTTGCGGTGAAACAGGTTTACCTCAGCCAGCCTCTTGTACCTGCGTTGTGATATCAGGTTATCATCTCAGTAACTCCAAGGTTGGACTGTCTTGTTGCTATTGCTGACTGGACTGACTGCTCCACCATCCATAAACAGAAGGCATAAAGGTGATTACAAACATAAGAAAGTAGTTTTACATATTGTCTTGCAGTCTTTCCATATAGTCCCTAAGTTCCTTGGAATCGCCAAGATTCATATCTTGGCATACCCATTTAATATTATCATCACTGTCAAATAGAATTGAGTTGGTGTAGGGGCCTCCATCCTCCGGCAGTATTGTTGTATATGAAGTGAACTTTACTCGCTTCTGCTTTGGCCCAGAAGGATTTATAGGTTCACTTTTAACTTCTTTTTCACAAAGATACTCAGAAGATCTGAGGATATGATTATGAAGAGTCTTCTGAGAACTCCCATTAAGGAGAAAGTTGCTTTCTTCAAACTGCATTCCTCTGTCAATCATGGTAGTGCACTCCTCTGACGGGAGCGAAATGTCAACTGGGTTTTCCAGCAGTTCGACCTCATTTCCAAGCCAGACCCAGTCATGGGAATGGGGGATGTTGCCTTGCTCACTCACAGCAAACCTTTTATGCCTGTACTTCCAAGCAAATGCCACACAGTTAATCAAAAAGACCAAGATTGCTAAGCAGAAAACACACAGCAGGGCATACATGCCAATCTCCAAATCTGTTAATCCTCTTGAAGTCAATGTGAGATCACCGGAATTATTTTCTCCTGGTATTTCTACTTGCGTAGGGAAACCTGTGAAGGCAGTTGGGTTGTTTTGGAGCTGGCCATCTTCCAGGGACTCCTGATCAATGGGAGATACAAAAGTTGTGCTTTTGTTTGCATTGTCCTCATAACTGGACATGTCCTCGTGATTTTTGGACCATTCCTGTGCTGTCCTCTCTTGTTCTGCAGATTTCTCTATGGAATTGCTTGCATGGCTTTTAAAATCTCTATCCATATCATCAGTGTCATTAGTGCTTCCTTTTTGGTCAGAATCTTTTTGACCAAACTTCACTTTGACACTTCCTTTCCCAACAGCCAGAATGCTCTTCCGCTTTGTCTTCTGACACGGCTCACTGATCACCATTTCAATTTTAATCAAAGGTCCTTGCCCATCCCCTTCTGCCATTACCCCAGGCCATTTGGACTGAAGGTTTTGGTGTGCAGACACGACCATCTCATCCAGTGAAGTTACAGTGATCGAGAAGTCCTTGGAGTCATAGATATCTAACGGTGTCACTGACCCATCACTAAACAGAATCCAAGCACTGACTATGGCTTCCTGAGGAGAGAAAGGATGAGAAAAAGAATGTGTGAAAGGTAAGAGAGTATATATCAGACACTCAGTTTTTAAATCCGTTTGGCAAAATACAGTTTAACTTTGGTTTATTTTGTTTTTTAAGAAAAGAAATGTCTACTCCCTAGACCACTTAGGCATTTATCCCACCTTCAGGAACTATCAAAGACATCGCCATCTAAATTTAATAAAAGCTGCTGACAAAAATTCAAGCCAATTCTCTTAGTCTGAAGTGAGAATCCTCTTTTGAATGATGAAAATAATCATATTTACAAAGTCCTGGTTAATTAATTTTATAAAGGACCTATAATGGGGAATTTCTGTAATACTGCAGTTCTATAGCCATATTCAATAAAATGTGCAGAGCTGTTCATGTGTCACAATGGTGATCCCATTCAGCCCTTAGGAACAAACTAGGTTAAGAACACATCTCAATGCAAGATTTACAATTTTCTGTCATGCTTTCAAATACACAAGATTACGTGAAATATA
The DNA here is from genome assembly GCA_013398155.1 of Pedionomus torquatus. Classification (NCBI taxonomy): domain Eukaryota; kingdom Metazoa; phylum Chordata; class Aves; order Charadriiformes; family Pedionomidae; genus Pedionomus; species Pedionomus torquatus. The sequence continues at coordinate 161,103 of VZRU01004326.1, forward strand.
CAGAAGGGATTGTAGTCTTTTCTGGGTATTGTAGAAACACTCACAAAAATGCCATTTTTAAGGATGTTTTGAATAAAATAATTTGTCTTCTTACTGCAAATTGCTAGTGCTAAAAAGATAGTTACTCTTTCTCTAGTGATACAGCGTCTCAATTCTATAATAAATACAACAAAAAAAGATAAATGTAATTTATTCTGTGGTCTCATCAAAAGCTGTTTAATTCCTAAGTTTATCTGGTTCAAAGTAAAAACAATCTCATCAGATTTCAGCAAGGCAGATCATGAAAAAGGTCCTTCTGGCTGCACTGACTTTGTGAGACTACTAAGGCAAGGGGCTTCTTCCTCTGCTTGCATAGCTAGGCCACGTATTCCCACAGAAAGTCTCTTGAGTGGCACGTACACGCTTTCTACAGCATTATACGCGTGTAGAGAGGTGTCCATCGCCCTTCCTGGGCTGTCCAGGTCTTCAGTCTAGTTCTGAAGAGTTTCATGGTCAATCTGCTGGTATCTCAAGGAGTTGGTTAGTAAGAAGAACAGCCTTTACTGTGTGAAGTTACGGCTTTTGACAAAGCTGAATAAAATCTACAGCTTCTCCCCAGCTTCTGAGAAAACACAGTAAACAAGTAAATTAATTCTATATAATGTTTTGGATCATACCTGTTTCGGACTGTGAAGGATATCATGTGCAGAGATGGTAGAAACAAGTGCCCTCTTATTTCCTTTGCTGATTTGTAAGGAGAGGGACAAGCCTGAAACCAGTTGCACTCCTAGATCTGTAATGGTTACACGGTCATCTAGAACTATCACTGTCTTCTCTGCCAAGATGGAATCGGAAAGAGGTGAGAGAACCTTGAAAGAGAAAGCAAAGGTCTTGCATGAAACAGCAACAAAGTGTGTTGTAAAGCAAGATTAGACTCTAATCAGCATAACACTTCAGATTAATCTCAGGTTTGTCACATCCCCGTATAAGCTATAATTGATGTTTCCCCCAAGACATTACATTCATTTGCTACTAAATTACTTTATTTACAAAAATAATTTAATAAAGCAGCCAGTCACTTCAAAATTACAGCTTCATCTCAATAATGGAGTATAGATTAAGTTACATGGATTTATTTAAAAAAAAAAAAATGTTGTATTTGTGTGGTCTGTAAAACCTCCTATGAATATAATATAGTACAAGATATTGTGTAAGACACTGATTAACACTGAAACTCACTAGGGGAATAAATAGGTGTACAAAGCCTGGCTGATAGGAACCTGGCCTCCTGCCTTCATGGGGACAGACAACCTGAATGAATTGAAAATGAGATATGCAAAAGGACTTTGAAAATCTTACTGGGTGCCTGCCCACATTTTTCAATGCCAAAATAGTCCTGCCAGTTTGCTCCAATACCTTGGTTCTAACATGTTCAGAAGGAGACGATCATCTTTCTAGTGATGCCAGAAACAGCTGGTTCAAACCCAAAGTATCTGAGGTGTGATTTATCTAAACTAATATGAGCAATGTACAGTGAAGCTCCTGCGTTGGAGCTGTCTGCCTTCTGCTGTTTCATAGTCAGTGGAGTGAAAGAGACATTTTAAGGGCTGAAATCCTTTGACCTCTTTGGGTTATTTGTTTTAGACTGAAAGGAGCTGAGCCCTAAAAGTGCCTGTTTCTTTGTGTTGACTACAAAGGAGTCTTACTATGACTGGAACATCATGGATGTTTACAGTTAATAAGAAGAGTCCCAATGCTTGTATTCCTTAATTTTGATTAAGAAATATGCATGGAGTTAGACAGACAGGTAGTTAACATGAACGCTGAATATTATGTTTGTGTCCCTTTTTTATGTTTCATTTTGTGAACATAAAGGGACTAATTTTTCAAAGATGTTTAAGTTTATAAAGACTCATACAGAGCTTTGGTAAAATTTCCTAACAGTTTGGTTAATAAGGCCCCACTTAAAATAAAAGCAGCTAGTTGTGTACATCATGTCACCTGTTGAGAAAATCTCACTTGGTTGCTAGTCACGTTAACATGGATAAATCCCTTCAGAAATTTCACCTAAACGTATTTTGCAGAAATGACAAATAGTAAAAATGAAAACCCATTCAAACTTCCTTTTGTGTTTAGCATATAATTTTTTTTCAGCTTTTTTTTAAATTTTTTTTTTCCTGAGAGCAGTTTTACAAGCTAACTAGCTATTGCGTCTCCATCTAGAACCCTACAGATACATCTCAGGCTGTACCTGGACTGTGGTGATGCCTTGCTCCCGACCAACCAGAACTCTGCCATCCTGAAGCTTAGCGATCTTGGGTTCTTCTACCTTCATGAAATCAGTCACCAGGTCAGTGATGTCAAACTGCCACTCAGAGCCTAGCATGTAGGTCAAGTGGCCTCCAAACTCAGACGATTCAGCTACAAACTGAGTGAGGACTCGCACCATGGCATGCTGATACTGGAGGGTGCAACCTTTTCCTTTTTTCTCATCATCCTCTTCGTCCTCGCTGTCACGGGTAGGCCTGTAAATAGATCCAAGTTTGTTATCTGCATTGCCGTGATCTCCCTACAATGCTGCAGAGCTTCAGTTGCATCATGTTTTCAATTAGATTAATGATATCATCATCTGCTACTGTGTGAGAAACAGGGAACCACATTTTGGATGTGCAGGTTACTAAGATCTGAGTGAGATGCTTGTACAGCTATTTTGTGCTGTACAATTTAAAAGCTAATGTCACTTCTGTTAATGAATTCTTTGTCTGAGTGGGACCTCCTAGCTATTGAAAAATATGTCTGCCACTGCTGAAATTTCAGTGGAAACACCACTTGTTCACTGTGTCTCCAAGCAGCAGTCAAATCATACAGAGGGACAAGGAATGCAGTATGAAATGTTTATGAGAGGGCAGTTCTGGAAGAAATTCTTGTAGCAGCTCAGCAGGGATGGGAGAAGATGTTTTAGCATCCTTTCTTCCACCTTTGCCCATAACCTTTGTATCACTGCTCATCTCTTCAAAACTATTCTAACACATTCGAGTTTCCTTGTGTAGTTAATGGCCCCCCACCTCACCCCACATCTCTGTCTTGTAGGTTCATTAAGCCCTTGGCATTTGAGAAATATACTGTGATTTCACCTTAAATCTCCTACAGTTCATGGAGGTGTCTGGTGTATTTAGTCACGTAATGACTACATGGGGCTTCCAAAAAAACCGAACGAGGCATAAGTTACCCCCCAGGCCATCAGTTACTCAGGAGTACAAACACCGTGCAGACTGGTGGGACTCTCACTCACCCCACAGAAACAACTGCAGCGTTGCACACACTTCCTTTAACATTTTCTGTCTGTCCTCCTTGCAAATCTAACCCGTGACAATATAACAGCCTCCAGTAAAACATATAAAGCATCACAGTGATTTTTATATGATAGCAGTGGTGTCACACCTCGCAGAATTGTGTCTGGTTTAAAACCCAGTTTCCCATCAATTCTTCTTTTTTTTTTGTTGCTATTGTTTATTCCTTGGGACCACACATAGATTCTCCTGTCTCTTTCAGGTCAGGGATTAAGCACTGGGTGGTCACGCTTTTACTCGTTACACCCCTATGCTGAGGAATTCATTGCTCAGAAATAATTGCCTCCCTCCTTTACTTATTTATTGAGCTTGAAGCCACCTCCTTCACAAGGTGGGAAATACAGGGTAAGCCTCTTATTTTTCACAGTATTTTGGGAAGTAGCTTTGTGTTTACTGTGTTCCTTTATCTTCTCTTTTGAAATACCAGCTATGAAAAACTATTACAAAACAGAATTGCTTTTGTTATAAATTGTTTTATGACAAAGTTGGCAAAGAGTAAGCTGAAAATGTATCTAAGAAAAGCCCTTATGCTCTTCAAAATGGTAGAAAGTCCTGGTGTTACAGAATCTAATACACTGGAAACACATTTTCAATCTGTCGATTATCAGCTGAATATATATATTCAGCCTCAAGTAAATGGTATTTGGTACAGCCTTTTTGGTTTTTTGTGTGTAAAACAAGTTTCCATTATTAGTCGCTGAATGAAACATTATTGAGTAACAACTGAATGGTTAAGAAAAAATCAGGATCCTAAAATAGGATTAACATTACACAAAGAAATTATTAGCTGAATATTTCAGGGCAATTTTCAATGTTGTCTCCTTCCCAACACCAGTGTTGATCTGGACTTTGCTAGTCAGCAAAACAGCTGCAAGGAGAGTACTAGAAGGGGGATATTCATAGAGCTTATGTGGCCCATGCCTATTTACGTTGCTTTATAATGCTAACACGATTTTATGAATCCCTTAAAATTCCCATTTCCAATTTGTTCCTGTATCCCGATCCTCTTCAGCTTATCTAAGCTATAACCCAGCTCTGAATAATCTCAGACTTTGGGAAAACCAGGTGTAGCTCTGAGATTTCAGAATTTAACCCTCTTTTAGTACTACACTGGTACCCATGTAGAGCTGTAGAAGAGTTTGCAGAAGCTCTTCAGGTAAGGAGTACTTAGGAGATTTGGGGTAAAAGAGCCACAAAGCCAGTGGGAACCAGTTTTCTTATGGGAAGAGACACAGAACCGGTGTTCTGTGGCTTGAAGAAAAATGTTCCACATGTTCAACATTCACCCCAACTTAGCTTTTTTTAACAGAACTCTCTTTTTCTGTTTCTGTTCCAGATGTTTTACTCAGTTCCAATGTGTTACTGTTACTCGTATTTATTTCTGTGCTTATTTACTTCTAATTTCTCTGTTTAAAACTTTAGACTACTGGACTGTTCAGGAGGAAAAATATTCAAAACAACTTTGAGAGAAAGAACTTTCAACCCTCCTCCCATCCAGCTCAGAAATGTGAGCTGTGGGAAGAATGAATGTTGTGTAAGGGCACAGAGGGAGCACTCCCACCGTATTTCAGGCTTCAGACTGTGTGGGCAGCCAGCTCTACCAAACACAAAAACGTGATTCAAGTCCAACTCTTTCCTTCTGGAATCTGTGATGAACAAAGGGCTGCATTTCCCTACAAAACATTTACAGGTGTTTGTATCTTCTTCATAGAAATGCATGGTTTCTATTGCATGGAAATGTGGAATGTCAGAAGAGCATCCCTGAATGCTGGAATGGACAAGGCACTTTCTTATGTCAGTGCAAACTAAAAAGACATGTGTTTGAATTTTCAGTGCAAGCTTTGCAAGTCTGCTTTACCAGGTACCAGCTCAAGTTCATTCTTTTTTTAAACAGACTAGACCCATTTCCACTTCAAAGCCACAAACCCATGATTCAGTAAGGCAGAGCATTGCAGTGCTTTGTCTCCATGGGCCCAGCAACATCTGAAATCCATTGAATCACACAGTTCCCTTCAGAGTCTTAAACTTCTTGTTACAGTGTTTTTAGTAGGCTTAAAATTCTTCATTAAGCAGTGAGCTAATTTTCTTTTTAAGACATATCTCAGGAATATAAGTGATTGCTGCACATCGTGCTTTTTTTCCCCTTGGTCATCTCCAAGGTTAGCTCTGGATATCTCCCAGAATCCTTCTTACCCTATTTCTTGCTGGTTGGGAAACTTGCTTGGAAGACTTTTTTTTTTTTGTTTTTCTGGAGTGAACCAGGATTGCCAGAGTTACGTTTAATTTGTATTTCACACCAGGAAAACCTTTGCCAGAGAGCAGAGTCAAAACAGCAGCCCTGTTACAAGGGTGCCTGCTAGCACTGATCTCATCAGTGATCTGATGATCTGATGATCAATGATCTGTCAACTTTATATTATAGACACTGTCTGACCAGTTAAAATACGTCTCTTTTAATTTGCACCGCACTCAAGCCAGGCATCACTTTCTTGGGCCAGATGCTAGTTTTCTTTTAAAAAACCCGTAAAGAAATCAGTTTTGCTGGGTTTGAGTTTGAAATACTCATTAAAAAAGAGTCATGTATTTAAAAAACATTTTCAACACTCTAATTGAAAAAAAATCTATTTCGGATACAAAACAAAAATCACTAGAAGTTGTTTTAGTGGAAGCTACAGAAATAAGTTGCATAGTTCCACTCACAGTTCACAAAGAAATGCAATTTGGTGCCTTTACAGATCTTGAAAATACAGTCTACTTATTAACGAAAATCTCTATGGCCTTATCTCCATAGAACATTAAAGTCAATTAACTAAATGAGTGAATTTACAGCGTGTTGAAGCTTTGTGTGGATGTTGTTAGTCACAAATGGAATGGTTTGCATCCAGTTTCACTTAAATCGCCTTAAAGTATAGCATTAATGTATGGCTTTATTTCTGCATGGCAGCACTAAAAGATAGGTTTAACTAAATCCATGCTGTTTTTTTTCCCTCTGCATTTAACCTAGGCTAACTTCCCTGCTTTTGTCTCTAGTGCTAGACAGGACCAAAGTAGAGCTACCAACTAATTAACTGTTATTTCCACAGATTGCCCTTCATAAGCAACACCAGGCTTTACTCCATTTTGCAGGTTTTGAAGGTTTGTGCTGCTCAGATGTTTGCAGTACTGGCTTTATCAGCCTTTGTTCAGGAAAGCCAGATGCTGGTAAAAGGCCAGATGCTGGTAAAAGGCCAGTAAACTCTGTGCCTGGTACTGAAGCATGTGCGGGAGTCACCCTGTGTGATGTCAGCCTCCCCGGGAGCTCATGAAAACAATGTGCTTTTCCCAGTTGCAAATATTTACTTAAATTAAATTTCCAGCTTGTTCTGTGAGACTTTAGCCGTGCAAGTCCTGTTAATGCAAGCAGAAGCCGCTCATCCCATGTAAATGTATGTGGATAGAGCAGGAACTTCAGGAAGAAGGTAATAATTTTACAAATGCATGAGGAATCAAAATAAATGTAATAAATGTTCTTGTTAGACTAGCAGAGTCTGTCTGGACCTCTTCTATGCACTAATATTTGACTTTAATTTAAATATACACCTTTCTTTTGCTGAGATTGTGGGCTTTTTTGCAGGCCATTGTGGGAGCAGAGCTCCTGTTAGCCCATGCTAGTTGGAGAGCTGTGTACCATGCATTAGTCATGAGCTGATCCATGGAGCTGACTTCCATCTGGAATGGGAGGTTCTTCATATCTGCAGTAGCACACGCCATAGATCAAATTCTCTTCTGGATAATAGTAAAGCTTTGCCATATATTTACAGACTGATCTGGTAATTTGTATTACTGCTTTTACACAGGGGACATGGATTTTTTCCCCCCAAGGTTTTGGCATAAAAGCAGCCTATTTTTTTCTTCCTGTTCCTCTAGCCAGTTCCTGCTCTTACAGCAGTTCAGACCAAGTGAAAACCAGTACCATGCAAACTGAGCCGCGCATGTGGTGTTCCTGAAATCTTTGCAAAGACCCTGTCTTTTTCAGTTCCTTGTGAAATTATTCAAGAAGTTAGGTAAGCAAACATGTCTGTAATCACATGTAATTTACAATTGCAAACATGACAGGGTTTATAGGGAGAAGCAATACATTTTAATAGATCAACAAACATCATTGGAAAGAACAGATGTGATTTGGGGCATATAAACAGTTTTTCAGGTCTGAAATAGAAGCAGCTATATTCAAATGAAGAACAGCCATGCTGAGGCAGTAGTTTCACAAGCATTTCTTTTGTCGACAGCACCAATAAAAACATTTAAAAGGTTATTGTAAAGCTGGTTATATTTTGCCATCTGGCTCAGCCCCTCAGACAACTGAACCAGCACAGCCAGGCTGAGCATGTGGGAAGGAGGCAGGGGCGAGGGGGCAGAGGAAGAATATTTGGAGGTTGCTGAAGTGTCTCTGCACAATCCCTGTAACAAATGACCAAAAATTTTACCTTCTGTATAATGACGAACGACTTTATAGCAATGTTTATTTCTTGCCAAGAAGACAAGGGTGTGGTGTAAAGATACCAACCCTAGTGGACAGGAGAAGAGTACAATATTTTTCTGTCTGTGGTGAGGTGAGGAATGCAGAAGACACATTACAATCCTTCCATGACTAAACCTGAGGACAGGGGCATAGTTTCGGTTGACCTATGGGCCCCGTGCAACTGAACCTAAATTTTAGACTGCCTAAGCCTGTTGGCAGGTACTTGCACAAGAGTCCAGAAGTTAGATGCCCTCATCTTTTCAAATTAGTTTTCTTCAAGGATAGATATCCAAAAACCTGATTGCAAATACTGGCAATGAAGAAGAAGTTGAAGCAGTACGATGCTACGGCTTCCACACCTGCTAGGAAATGCTTGGATTCGGGATCCTTAAAAATGATTAAAGCACTGTCTCTCTTTCAGTCCTGTTCTCAGGTATGACACAAGACAACCTCCTCACTGTACAGCACTAACCCTGTATTATAAATACCGGGAGGGCGCTGTGAAGAATTACAGGATGAACCATTGTTCAGAACAAGAGAATGTGGCCTGCTGGTGTTATCACTGAATGAGGATTCAGGAAACCAACCTGCAGCTCCTGACTGCAGTGCTAATGTCTGTTGTGCTTCAGGTCACCTTTTAAAAACTCATCATAAAAACTGCCCCATGTTTAGGATATTGGGAAACATGTAGCTATGAAGGAGAGGAGGTATAAGCAGATGAAAAATTAAAGAGAAAAATAATAAAATAGACAACCCACAAGAAGAAAAGCCACTAATTCTCAGGTAAAAGCCATCCAAATCTAAATATAAGGGAAATGTAAAAACCTTATTTACAAAGTAAATGTCAGAGTGAGCACAACTAATGCTAGTCCTAGACTGCCTATTGATTGAGAATACCTCACCAAAGTTAAAAAAAAACCACCTGAATGTTCCATAAAATGAGATAATTTATCTCCAGTTGAAACCTTTCCCATTCACATGGGCATGGACTGCTGACACACAACTTCATAAACTACCAGCTGCAATTCTGGAGAATGACAGTGTCCATGGTTTCTCTTCTACCCTTCATGGAAAACGCTTGCTGAAGATGTGCCAGCAGTTCAGATGCAATCGGAGCAGCAGCAAACGCGCGCTGCTTGCCAGCTTGCAAACAGAGCAGACTCTCAGACCATTATCTTTATTTCAGCTGGCCAAATAAATCAGAACTAGACACCAGGGGGTAAATTTCCAGCACTGTGTGTAATAGGTTTAAAGTCAAAATGTCCACGACCGTTAACCACAGTTAAATGTCTAACTCACTGAGCTTGCTGCTGAAAGTTTACTCCTATAATAAACATCAACAGCCTGATCCTGAAGTCTTCTACTCAGCAAACTCCCCACTGGTTTTAACAGGAGCTGCGCCTAAAGGAGTGTTAAAGCAGTAACACATGACAGACAGAATGTTAGTTAAGTTAAACTTTAAGCAGGTGGCACATGTTCTGTTCATTCATCACCAAACACATCTCTCCCTGCCACTAAAGGCAACTTTGCCTTTACTGCTGAAGCAAACACACAAATTTCTCTTGTACCAGATCCTCACACCTCTTCTAGGCAGGAAAAATGCCCACGTAGCCAAGAGGTATGTCAGTCCCCTCTTTGGAGCTCATCATCTGAGTATCCTGTAAATTGTCTCTTATTACACTGAGTTTTATGCCCTCATAAAGTGTTAAATAATTCCACTCCACTGCTGTCTGTTTGGGCTCTTTAAGGCTCTTCAATAGCCGAGACATTCTCCTGGGCAAATCGAGTGCTTTAACTAGAACTGCCACAGTGTTTAGCACTACAGCTACTGCTGCCAGAAATGCTTTTTCACTATATTATAAATTTGAGCTGGTGTCATGCCTTGTTCTCCAGTAGTATTTTTCAACGTAGTCTGAAATCCACCAATATAGCAGTGTTCCTGGAAGTTATTAATCATGCAAATTGTCCAAATGATGGTTATTCTACAATTGGTTTTTCAGTAGGGACAGACAGAACAGAGTTCAAAATCCCTGCCCTCCTTCCTCCTTTTTTTTCCCTTTCCACATTGGTCTCGGTACACTCTGTTCATCGGAACATAGTCTTCAGTAGGAGCATAAGTGGGTTTTCTACATAATTCAGATGTACTAAAGAATGCTTCACCGGGTCAGCTTAGAGTGTTTGTACAAAGATTGAATAATTATACAAATCATAGAACGGTTTGAGTTGGAAGGGACCTACACACACACTCTCCCACACCCTCATTCTCTCTCACTCTCTCTGTTACATACAGGATGAGAGAGGTCCTGATTCTTTTTCTCAGACTGCATGATACAATTTCCTTTGTGGAACTGATTAATGCACCAGCCAAAGGCACGGACTTCTTAAAGTGTATAGATCAGGATAAAATGTAGCCTACCAATACCATTGTTGGATGTTATAATGAAGGCTAAGACAGACTGTAAAGCTATTTTTAAAAAGGAAAGTTTAGATTCTGAGAAATAATCTAAAAATGTTTGTGTTCGAAAGTCACAAAAAGAAGAAAATCACAAAAATCTTCAAAAAGGAGGCCCTGGGCAGGTATCTGGGCTGTACCAATGCTGTGAGTGTACCTTTTGTTGGTGGTGACGGGTATCCTCCAGCCTTTGATCTGGCTAAGCTCTGTATCAGAGATCTCGATCTGCAGCGGGAGCCGAGGAACCCAGACCGTCACTTCTAATTGGGTGGTAAAATGCTGGTAAGTGAAGTTAACAATTGTATCCACTTTGCTTTTCATTTCCTTGCCATTAACGAAGATGGAGTCACATCTGTCAGAAACCTTAAAAAAAAAAAAAAGAAAAAAGAAAAAATTAATTAGGAACTGAATAAAACTTCCTGAGGAAGCATGAGGAATGATGCATCAGTCCAAAGACAACACTGGTAATGCAAGTCATGCATACTGAATTTTCAGTTTTCTAATTAGTAGCAAATAGTGATAAATGGACTCCCGGGAAACAGTTCTGCTTTCCTCAATGGATACTACTCAAACTACAAAAATAATTTAATTATGTTATATAACGTATGTGAATCTTTTATACGAGGCAAATTAAACTCTTCATGAATCAAACTCCATGTGCATCAAAGTTTATGTTTACAACTTGCTTAAAGAACCTGAAAAAAATGGGGCCATATGTTAGTAAGAAAAAGACTGACTCAGAACCATAAACCAGAATCCTTTCCTTTTTCCTTGAGCACTGTGAGGCTGAAAGACAAAGATCCCCTTATGGCTCATGAGGAAAAGTGCAGCAGAAGCATCAGTTTTGAGAACTCCTCAGTAATTGTTTTAGCAAAATGTATTCATAGTTGCTCTGTGTCATATGAAATTACTGCCAAAAATGGTGTGTGGGCTCTACACTACAACTCCTCTACCCTCTTGCTTTCAGGGATCCTTTGGCACAAAATCAAGGTCCTGAGCACAGATCCTGTTGATAAAAGGAACGTGAGGTGGCAATGCGTTTGACCGCATCCTGGAAAGAAGGAACTCCTCCTTCATGAGGTACAGGTTTTTAATATATTTATGAACAAATGCATTCATTCTTTTACATATATAAATATATGCATATTTTGGTTCATGTATAACACGTTCATATATATATAGGCGTATATATGTACATGCATATGTACTTGTATCTGTATCTATATACGGGTTTGCATTCTGCTTTGCAGCCAGAGAGGTGATAGCCTCCAACAGAGTCCACATACTGTGGTTTTAATCTTTTAAAACCATGGCTTACAAGATGTAGTCGTGCTACTGAAATGGACTTTGTTCTCGTCAGGACTGTTCTGTGTCATGTTGTATAACGCACAGGGACTCAGATCTGAAGGGATCCTGGCTAAGCCAGTGATTAAATTCTGGTTTACTGGACTTACTGAGATAACTCGTGTAGACTTCAGTGGGGAATATGCTGAAACACAGGCTGGTTTTGCTCTGCAAATGTACCTCAAATCTTTTCTGATACTAACTGGAATTAGAGGTTACTGAGCCAAGAAAAATTACAGAAAATGTGTAGCAGCCTTTTTTCTTTTTTCTTCCCAAAGTCAATCATCACATATGACTTTGAAATTAAATTCATCCTGCTTTAAATTTCAGAATGCCATCGTTTTCCTGTTGAGCTCTAGCATGGTATATTGCTATTAAATGGACAGTACCTGAGTTCTAACATCATATGGATCACATTTAATTAACAAAATTTTGCCTAAGTGGTAAAATGCTGTTAAGATTTATAAGCAACTTGCCTAAGAATTAGCTACTTTGGAAGCAAAAGAAGCAGCCTTTATGCAGGTCATTCAGTGACAAATTTCATTGCCAGAATTATTGTGACATTGAAAATGATGGCCACTCTCAAGGCGAGCATGGAAGGAGAAACATTTGGGAATTGTTGTGCCACTTGCCCTGTTGGTACAAGTCCACGGAACATCGGCCATAGCAAGTGACTGTTCACACAGCGAGACCAGGCAGCCAGAGTTTTCAGGTTGTCTTAATATGAACTTTTATAACATCACTGTGCAACTAATGTTGTTCTGAATTGCTGATTACTAAGTAATAGGTTTGCTAAAAATATTGTCAAGTGCCTTGAAATTCTTCTTAGAAAAGCTCTGATGCTTTTTTTTTTCCATATGCAATACCCCTATATAAGGCAGAAGAGCTGCACTTCCACATTTACCATTCCCAAGTCAGCTTCTTGGATCCTAATCAAGGTACTGAAACTACAGTCAATTGCTTTTTTACAACCGGACTAAGCCAGGTTGTGAGAGATGGGCCAAAGGAAGCTCAGTCACGCTTCTAGAAGGAAGACTCCTTCCACATAAGTGCTTAATGAGTACAAGAATTTTTTTTTTAAAAAATTTGGCTATCTGATAAAGAGCTTAAGATGGTCTCCAGGCTCAGGAGTACCACAAACGAGACGGAGCATACTCAGAATCTTTGTTTCCCTCTCATAATGTGTCACAAGTGTCTTTGGAAAGTTTAAGCACGTTAATCAAGGCCATTAATTGAATGAGCAGCTGAGATTTTAAATCATAAAGTCTATATCTGGGGAGTTTTCTGAGAATTAATACAAGACAGAAATAATTAAGAAAACTCGAAGAGGGAGGGATAAACATCAAGACTGAATCATGGGAATAACTAATATCTGACATGACAGCAGCTAATATTTTAGATTCTTTTCTTGCTGCTTAAAATGTTCTTGTCTTCTTGTCAGCAGGCAACAAAGGTGCTAAATCAGGGAACTGAAAAATGGACTTTAATTGTAGCTGTAAAAATATCAGGCCGGGCTTACAAATTTTGTAGATTATATGTCTAGACAGAGCCATTCAGTCATTTATATACTGACCAAGATGTAAGTATAAATCAGTATATATTACTATGCTATAGAAGTTCACCCTTGTGTAGAGTTCAGGCTTAAGCGTGTCTTCCAGAAAATAATCCCGCTTTGATGAGAAAACTAGGAGAGAGACGTTATTTAGTTCTCTATCTGGAATTTAGGTTTCCTCTGTTAGGTACAAGCAAACCAAAGTTTTTAAAGGTGAATTAAGTTTGTGCAAATAAGGATGAAAACCACAGCAGTCAGCTGAATCCATCGGAATCCCACGACCACTGCGAACCATTCTGGCTGGACTAAAGCTCACCTGAGGAAGCCTCTGTTACACTCTGATGCATTTAATTACTGACATGTTTCATTCACTACACCTTACAACAGTTGTTACTTGAAAGTACATTTGGTGGCATCTGAAGGAAATGAGAAACTTGAGCATGAACAGAAAATGCCCAGCATTTCTAATTCACTTGGGATCTACTACAGACACAGGACACAGAGTTAATTTCATCCAGGTCTTAGATGCGAACTGGAATCTCATGCTCACAGCGCTCTGACACACCTCCCCATTGAAGAGGGAGTGAGCAGCACACACTGAGCACTGGGGAGTCGGTGCCAGCTGTATTCTCTGGCCCCTTCACTTTCTCCCCTTTTCTACCCTTCTACTCCATACTTTTTCAGTCACTCTCTGACTTCCAGAAGTAGCTCATGATGCTGCTGGAAGAGGAACTCATATGATGTGCTGCTGGACTTTGGGGAGTACAGGCCGGATTACATCAGCAAGCGCTCAGGCTCGCGGTAGCAGGGACACACAGGCAGAGTTACAGTGGCAATGACTTAATGTACAGGCTTCTTTTGAGCTGCTGAATCTGAGGGAACAAAGAGGGAAACTGCAGTTAAATCTCTCCTACAAACACTGCACAGTGAGAAAACTCAGCACAGACTTAGAGCTGCCATCCTCTCAGCTAAAATGCACAGCGCAGGCCTGTTTAAAAGTCTGTCAGTGGCAACTGCCTGACAAAATCAGAAAGTGCTATTTGAGACAGTTTGTAACCAGGAGGGCAGGCTGGCCGGCGATGTGCTCCGCTCTGCAGGTCAAGGGAAAGAGAGCTGCAATTAACGTCTGGCTTTGAAGCAGGCGATTGGCTCCTGTCCCCACAAGTGACTGTGAAAAGCACAGTTTGCCCCGAACAGCCTGACACAGCTGTCTCAGTTTAGACTAATTCCGTACAAAAGTAGCTACCAGTCCAAAAAGGCAATTGGGAAACCATTCCATGTTTGTGTCAGCAAAGGTTTACACACCCTTTGGGTCAACAGGTAAAACAGAGGAAATGAGAACTGAAACAAGAAAACAAATAATGCCTGCTGCGTGGTTCAGCTTTATGTGCAAGTTTGATCCCAAAGCTCATACTTCAGCCTCCGCTCGCAGGTCATTTGGTAAGGAGGGGCAATGAGACGGATGTAACAGAACACAGTTGCGATCTTTGTTAACCACTCAGGAGCTTTTCAGTTAAACAAGACTTTGTTGCTGAATGCCTGCTTGGCACAACCGTTTTTCCTCCCATCACTCTCTCGTGTGGGAGGAGAGAGCACGATGGCTTCAGGAGAGCCTGTCACCTGGGCATCTCCAGACAGCAGCACTGCAGGGCTGCCCCAGCCCATACCGCTGCTTATCATTTCTCACCATCAGACACACACACCTCACTGACCTTTACATGAACGGTGTGTGCCCACGCAGCTTGGTATGAAAATGTACAGTGAATTTTAAAAGAAAAACTACTACCAAAAGGAATTAATTCTGTTTAATTTGTTATGAAGCAACAGTGACTAAAAGATCTAAGAGCCACACCAAGTGCAACACCAGACTGTCCTATGGCACTTTTCATCTGTGAATTTTTGGCACACAAACCTCAGAAGCATGGTGTTATTTTTACAAGCCTTTTATGGATGAGGAAATCGAGGCACACACGTGTGTGTCAGACTTGGGTCTAACACACCATCTTTTCAGCTGAGAGCTATAGCCATTTGGTTATCCAGTCAGGTCCCTAAATCACTTAAATTTGAAGTTCAAATTCGCCCTTGAAAAGAAGTGCTTTTTACACTTAACTTTCAAAAGAGCCTTCACCAGTACTTCAGCAGAACTGGCCTTTACGAGAGGAGGTTTTTGCCTGGAGTCAAGATCTATGGGCATTCAAAAATACTTAAGTTTTATGGGAAAGATGTGCAGAGGTCTTCAGTTTTGTAACCCCAGTTTTCAACAGCAAAACCCAACTTAATCCCATTCGCTGCCTGAGACAATGCTATTTCTGATGTCCAGCATAGAAGGCAGAGCCCAGAATGCGCTCTGGCTGCAGCCACGTAAGTCCTGGGCAAACAGGCTCCCCCAGGCCTGGTCTCAGGAGCTTGTGGAAGAAGAGGTAGGAATGACAGACCTGGAAACTGCTGCTGTTTATAAAAGGTCAGAGGAGCAGCACACAGGCTGCTTTGCAGTGAACGTGTAGGGGATGCAAAGTCTCGTTATTGTGGCTGAGGCTCGAAAGAGAACAGTTCTAAAAAGATTTTGAAGTGACCGGTGCCTAAACTAAATGGCTCATTCTCAGAATAGTCTTAAAACTGTATTTCTGTGATATTTCCTGAATGCTGCTTTTTCCACCTTTTCAGCAGCATTGTTCCTGGCGTTGTCTTGCTAGCCCATTAGGAAGAACTTGCAGAGCTACTTCAAACCCTTACACTGTGTGTTTTTCTTGCGCCTCTTGCATCTTTTTATACAGCCACAGCATGGCTGCAGCAGGGTTTTTTTTTCTGGTTTGGGTTATTTTGTACTTTAGTTTTATTATTGCTACATGGTTGCTTTATAAGCACAGCCTGAAATTACTCCCTCAGCCTGAGGAATCTGCCGTAGTGTTAGCTGAAGACAGGAGTAGGATTATTATTCTTCCTATCCTCTCCTTCTTTCAAACAGCTCCTTACCTCTGTGTCTTTCCTGGCTCCCATCCCCTTCTGCGCTATACACTGCCTGAAGCCATGGCTGGAGTCTCTCCTAAACCAACAGAGGGACTGAAAGATATGCCTCATGTCTTGAGACAAATAAACAAACAAAGGGTTTCCCCAAACCCTTTTTCAGCTAAGAAATGCTGGTTTTATTTAAATTCAGAATTACGCTGATAGTAGTCAGTCTACTGAAAATGTTAAACTTCTTGCCTGAACTGTAGTTGCGTGTTACATCATGATGTTAATTATTCTAGTGCCCATATGCATCAAGTAATAACATAAAAATATATTTTTTCATCAGATTTTATTTCCCTTTTAAAATAAAAACTGATTGGGCTAAAGGTTAAATTACAGTTCTGCCCCAGAACAACATGTTGTCTCTTGTGTGGCAGAGGCAGTTTGGTGTCCCCCTGTGCTGTTGACTGCACACAAACCTCTGCAAAGCACTGTCAGGGACAACCCCTGAGACTCCTGTTTTTCCTGTGCAGGGGCTGTGTGGGACTCCTGTAGTGAGGAGAAGAATTGTCCACCAGGACCCAGCGAGGTGAGAAGCACCCAGTGAGGAGGAGACATCGACCTTTATTCTGACATCCATGCAGCAGTGCAACTTCCCAAGCAGTCCTTGCACTGCACGTATCAAAGCGTTGTATGTGGCCTGCGAGGATTAACATGGCAGTTATTTCAGCCCCTTCCACAAGCAGGGATTTTTCTGTGCAGTTGATTCCAGCAATAGTTCTGCTTCCCTCTGCCCCAGCTCATTATGTGTACTGGGGTCTGCAGACACCATCGCCAAGCAATTTCAGGCAAATAGTAGTTTAAAAATACACGGAGTCAAGGGTGGCAAATGACATGAAGCTGAAATTGAAACTAATGAAAACAGAAGTTTTACTCCCTTTTAATTTTAGACATGTGCAGAATAGTCTTAGAAGTGTCATTTTTGAAACAGTCTTTCCACGTTAATTTGTTTTTATTGGCAAATCAGTTCTCCAAGTACTGTTCTCTGGAATAACTCCTGTAGTTTCAGGTATAAGTGTTGGCTATAGAAAACCCTCGAGATACATTCTAAGGTTTGTTTCCTACTTAGGAACGATAGCAGTAGTTTAAGTCAAGTATTCCCCATCCTGTGTATTCAATACGTGTTTGTTTTTCATCCTAGCAGTGACTACTTTTTTTCCCCACAGAAACAATATACAAACTGCGTGACTCGGTGCAGTCCAATAGCAATGCTTACAAATATGAATGTAATGATTTTGCCTCTTTCCTACCAGCATTCACTGGAGAAAATGTAAAGAGTGGAATATGTCGAGATGAGCCTGAAGCGGTTCCACCGCCCTTCGTCTTAAGTAGCCTTAAATCGCAACATCTATCAAGAAGAAAAGCACATACGTCGAAGCTGAAACAAGAGGTATCCCTAGTCTTGTTGCTTGGAGAGCTTTAGATTGGGGCAGGGAAGCTCGTTCAGCCCCCACAGCATGGTGGCATCCTGTAACAACAGGCCAGTTACATCATCCTTCAGCAGGAATACTGCTGTATTTGCATCAGTTATTTTCAGATACATCTGACCTTTCTTTAATTACCCAAAATCTAGATCTTGCATCTGCTGAAGTCAGTCCAATTTAATTGAGTGGAGGATGATCAAGCATCAAAGTCCAGAATTTCAGAGGGTAGCAGGCATTTAACCAGGTAGGTGGAGATTTCCAAAACCACATGAACGAATCCATTAGGAAATCCAGGCCATTTTGAAATGATCATTTTGTAATGGTCATTCTTCTGAGTTTTATTGTTTTAAAGGACTATGATGGAAGATTCATGACTTATGTCTGGAATTCAGGTTTCCCTCGTTAGAGATCAAAGCAACATGTGACAACCACTTTCTTTGAAAGTTAGTGGGAGCACAAGTGCTGCCTCAGTCAGCCCAACCCAGACCCAGTTCAAGGACCCCAAGAACAATCCCCATGGCTACAATGAGCCGCACAGAGAACATTACAGATGCCAATAATCACGGTGTCCATAGCTCTGTTGGCCAGACTGGGCCTATCCTGAAGAGTATTTATGGCAGTGGTACATTAAACAGAAACCATAGTTTATACTTGGGTCTGAAATGTAGTGACGATGAGTTAGAAACAAGGTTGAAAGGAAAACTCTTTGTCCAGGAAAGCAAAGCTTGGGAAAACCAGATAATAAACTGAAGTGCTGTGTGTTCAAGAGACCAGAAAAACATGATGGTCCCAGCGATAGGCTTGTGAGGGGATTCTCAGTTACACAGATGCACAGAGCTCCACATGGGAAACATGAGACCACATTAATAGCAGCTCAGCAGCAATTAGCACAATAGCGTTAGGGATACCCTGTTGTTTTATTGAAGAAGCCTCTGCTCCTTTCCTCTGTAGAGGTCACTATTTAATACCATTGATGATGAGAAGCAGGATATTGAGGGAGGAGGAAGGTGAGACTAGGTATAGCTTGTAATGATACGAATGGGTATTGGAAGTTTTAACGTGTTTTTACCTTTTAACCCCCATTGAAATGCACTGAACTAGAGGGAAGGACAGCATGGAAGACATTAACATTTTGGTTTTACAATAGAGACAATCGCTGTGGCTTAGAAAAGGTGCAATGATCCATGAATGTACAATGAGAATTTAAAAACCTGCTGTACTGAATGAAGTGTGTGCTATTCAAAAACTGTTGATCTATGCAAAATTATTAAACAACACATGAGATCTGCCAGGATTTCAGTCCCAGGTGCAGAGCAGCTGCTCTCATTCACTTTCCAGCAAGCCGTGCAGGGGCGTTCCTGCTGGAGATGGTAAGTTTGGCGGGTGCACAGGTTGAAAGGGGAGGACGAAAGAAGGTGGGTGTGCGTTCAGACTCCAGCCTGCGGCTTGGCCTGACTTAATTCCGGCACTAACTGCTGTGCAGCCTCGGCGGTGGCGCAGCTGCTTGGAAGGGCAGATGCTCTGGCGTTTCGTTCTTGTTGATTATGTAGAGTGAATACGGAAAGTGATTGGGGGGCAGCTAATGGCAGTACATGGTGGCTGCCAAAATGTTCTCTGCTTCGTGTACCAAGTTCCTTTACTAATCAGCTGAGCTTTTAATTGCACGTTTTCTACAAAAAATCAAGCTAAGGAATTCTGTCAGAATTAAAAGTTACTGTTTCTGCCTGATTTATCATCACTGTATACAGATTAGGAGAGAGATACCATCTTCATTAGGTCAAATCAATGTTTCCTATTAAGACGCTGTTGTCCTGGAAGATAAGAGAATGCCTCTGTTCACAGTACCTGGAATAGACAGTGGTTGGTCCGTCAGGAATGTCAGCTGCCCTGCAGAAGAAGAAATGATGCTTGATACCAATAACTAAAAGCAGTGTTGGCTGTGTTGGTCTTAGTGCAGAGGTTATACAGTCGGTTGGGAAACCAGGTGGGACTCTGATGCGTGAAAGAAAAATGGGATATAACTGGTAATAAAAGCATGACTTTTTTTAGGTTTGATACAACACCCATTAAAGTAAAAAGACTTTTTACTGACTCACTGGCCTCAGACCAAGAGCTTTAAAGGATGTGAGGACTTCACTGTCTGTTATAATGCAATGACAGCCAACTGTGACACAAGCTTGGAAAAGGTATAGCTTGGTGCAGTACTTTTTCAGAAGCTGAAGTTCTTTAGTATATCACACTTGAAGTTGTTTGGACAAACTGCAGTTATCTCTTTATACAGCAGCAGTTCCACTGCCAGGATGGAGAAGATCAGGTGCACATGAAATTTCTCATGTGGTTCAAGGTCATTTAAATATTAGCACACTTTTTGTTTGGAGGAAGCTTCAGGAACACTTTTTTTTCCATTCAACCACTACTTTTGTTGATAACGATAACACATAGAGCAGAGCTGAGAGCAGGATCACCTGCTTCCTTGGGCACTTGTGACTGAAATTGTGCCAGCCCCCGTCTTGCTCCGTGAGTTTCTGGGTTTTTTAAGCAACCCAGTGTGCGAGTCAGCCTGGCTTCTTTGTGCCTTGTCACCATGATGCAGTCCCTCTCCTGAGCTAACATCCTTCCAGCCAGGCTTGCTTATCTCTAGACAGACATCTTCATCCTTTGCATTGAGATGAAGGATCTCTCACCAGCACAAATTCTAAGCATGTGCTTGTCGGAGGTGGCTTTTGGTTAAGTATTTGATCCTTAAACGTCTGAAGATTAGGCATTACCAATATTTTTTAGTTTATTAAACATCCACGTGCTTCAGATTCATCAGCTGGTATCCCAGAAGGCCTTTAGAGCTGTTTATCTGTTGAAAGCCCAGGATATGGTGCCAGCTTTCTTGCACCATTTTTAATTGCAAACACTGAACCTGTTATGTAAAAGCTGTTAATTAGGTGAAACTAACACATATGTTTGAGCTATAAGCCAAGGTGGTGATTTTTTTTCCCCCTCTCTCTTTTTTCCCCTGCCGCTTGAATTATCCAAATGTGGTTATAGGCTGACAGAAAAATTTGCACATCGTTGAGAAGAGTAAGAGGGAAGAATATTGAGGCATATGTAGCATACTTCAGTTCCACTGAAGTTCTTTGTAAAAGAATGGGCTTTAAAAGTAATCTGTGTGCTAAGTAAACTTAGTGTTCATGATTCATGGCTCTAATCCCCCTGACTGAAATTTAAGATCTAAGGCTCCATGAAATTAAAAGAAAAAGAAACAATTACATGCGTATTCATTCAATTTCATGTATTGCGTATCCTTCAATTTTTGCAATGAAATTTTAACAGAGGAAATAGAGGTTTCGCGAGGCTGTGTACTTGGAAAAAAACAGCAGGTCAGTGGTAACTGCTGAAGCTAACCAGCTCGTCTGTACCTGCTAGTTTCTCAATGCTCCTGGAGAATGCAGGTTGCCTCCAGATGTCTTCATGTCCCACAAAGATTACATAGATGCTACAACACAGCATGCAGAAAGGTCAAGGATGCTAAGTGTGTACAGCTCTCATGCAGGACACTGGCTCCTCAGCCCTTCCCGCTGCACAGACCCACTGCACACGGGTGGACGCTATCCTTATTGCAAAGCAGCAACAGAAGACTAGAGGGGGGGAAAATACACAGCAGCACACTTTTAGTTTGTAAAGAAAACTCTGGGCCTATGCCTAGATTTTAATGCAGTGACATTTGTAAGTCTTCCTGGCTAGCTTTTAATCTCTGAGCAAAAGCAACAGATAAGTCATTAATTAGTAAAAAAGGAAAAAGGGACAATCAGACAGCAAACACAGCCGAGAAAAGCAGCTCTTAAACTGCCTTCATTCAGCCAAAATTATTTGGAGAGAATGTCAAGAGCCTTTACCTAAAAAATTTACCTTCCTTCTCTGGTTTTACAAGACCATACTGTACTAGATTAGATTGTTTTATTCATCTAATAGAGGATGATGCAGAAGATTGCATTAGGAGAGCGTTTCCTATTCAGTAAATGGAAAAAGCCAGGAGACATAGATAGATGTCAGTTAAAGAACTGAATTTAGATATAGACATTTTAGCACAACACTAAAAATATTTGGGGTTTTCTATGAAAATTGCCATTCCTGGAGTCGTATTAGTCTGCAAATGCCTGATTTTTTCTAATGAAAAAAACCACCATCTAGCTGGTGTGGGTACTGCAAACAGTTTTAAAATGTGGATTCCTTAAAGGCTGAAAATAGAGATGGGCTCCAAAAGGGCCCCAACAGTAGTTTGAACCTGATTTCTAGCCAGTGTCATCACTTTTCTGCAGGGAGGGTTAGTAAATACAATAAAATACTGTAAGGCCAGTGTTTTAACTACAATATTCCTATACATTGTCCATAGCAAAAGGTACTCTTAAAATGAGGGGCAGTGTTGTAACAATACAGGGGGCTTTCAACAGCACGGCAAAGATGAGAGAAATGTGTTCCCTGCCTGTCCCTGGTGTCCCAGCTCCCACACTGGCACCGGCCCTCGGCCAGTCCCACTGGATGGTCCTGAGTCATCTCCTTGGTGACTGCCTGCGCTGAGCTGTGCTCCTGCAGACGGTACTTGCCGGGAACACTCCTGGATGGTCACTCAGGGAAAGAGGGAAGTCCTTCAGGATGAATGCACTGGAAAGAAAAAGTCTCCCTGTATCAAAAATACGGCCAGATTTCCATCCAAGTGTACAGTCTTGGGGCTCTTGAAATTATCAGGAAGTGTCTGAATGACACAGCAGAGCTTTTCTAAGAAAATATCTACTCTCTTAAATATCAGAATGACACAATCATGAGGCTTTGCCTAACTCTGTAATGCACAGTTCTGGATTTGGTCCTGTATATAAACAGAGCTAAGAGTGTGCTGAAGATGGCCTGTTGCGGTTGTGACAGTCTCAGCTTAGATGTTTACATTCTGCTGATAAATTCAGAGGAATTACTATATAATAGATACAGAAACTGCACGTCAGTGAGAGGGAATCCCTTGAAAACAGCCCCTATATAGCCCCCTGTTTGTGATGGCTGTACACCTACAGCGCCTCCTACTCTTACCTAAGGTTTTTGCCAGACCAGGGGAAGAGCAATCCAAGGTAAAACCAAAGGAAGTTTAAGGGTGGAGGGAAGTGTGTGTGTGTGTGTGTGTGTGTTATAGCTATCTCATGAGTTCGTTAACAGAATGACAATCTGATCAGATCACAGCAGCAGCTGTGTTTGTGTTCTCCAACTGGAACAGGAGAGGAGCGAATTGTCCCTCTGGTGCAGGAAGAAGCAGGGAGTGGAACAGAACAAATCCTGCAGGAACAGTCCTGTTTGGGGAGACTGCTCAGGGTGAAGTCTGTTGCTGTCTGTTGTTTGACTTTTATTGTGTCAATAAATCCAAATTCCAACAAGAGGGAAAGCAGCACATCTTGCCTAGACTGTCTCTGCAGAGCAGAGTAAGACAATACCTGGTGTGACTGTAATAGACATGTTTGACTGCTGCACTGATAGCAATGAAGATGTCATACCGAAGACGGAAATGGTTTTCCATTGACATGCACCAATGGTGTATGTGCTGTCTATCCATAAGGTCTGCAGGACTAAGGGGCTGCTGACTTCTCCAGCTAACACCTCCCACCTTTTTCCCCTCTTTCACTAGCATTCTGGAGCTTTCAACCTATAAGCGTCTTCCACTGTGGGCCAAGGATGGTTAAGGAAACGGCATTGCTAAGGATGACATCTTTCCTTACGTGTTACTAAACCAAATGTGCAGTTCGGCCACACGTGACACATACCTGCTAAAAGTCATTGAACAGGGCTTCTTTTTCTCTTAGAGGTTCTCTGCTGGTCATCACGATGTATTTTACAAAGAGAATTAAGCTGTCATAATCCTTGGTAAAAGGAATTTTACCAAGAAGGGAAAACAGCTTATGAAAACCCTCAAACAGAAGAGGAGCTCTGAGGACACAGGGCGTGTGGCTCACAAGCAGCTTTTGGGCAGGTGGCCCTACACTGAGCAGCCAAGGGTTGCCAGGTCCAGATTGCCAATCCATCACAGGAGAAAGACTGTGCTGGGGCTGGAGACGTGGGGACTACTAGGGTCTGCAAAACACATAACAGATCTCAGAGGTTTCTCTTTTGAGGAGAATTTTTAAAAATGTGATAATCACTGTGAGATCAAATGTCAAAAAGCCTACATTTTGGCTGACACAAAAGTTAACTTTTTTCCACAGAGCTCTTCAGTGGAAAAACCATGACCTATCAAGATAAATATTTTGCTATTGACTATAACTTCAAGGCAGAGATTGGGTTATCGGAAAAAAAAATCGATGTAAAGCTACCCAGCTCCTCCATTGCTCTCTTCACTGGATCATCTTTGCTCCAAAGCCCATATGACCTGGGTGGACTGAGCTTCTGTCTCACCGAATAAGACCCTGATAAAAATCTAGCTACAAATGAGTGTTCTTCCTATCTGTCAGTCTTTCTCCTGTCTACAGCCACAGTGCATGTACTTGTATGAACTTTATCTAAATGCCAAGATAGATATGTAGAGCTCTTCAGTTCCCCTATTGAATTTGGGCAAAAATAACCATTCCAACTCATGCATGAAAGATGTGACAAACCGCAGAGTACTGCCATAAGTTTTCTGTTGTACTTCTGGATTTTTCTCTTTTGGCTTGTTTTTTTAACATCTTCCCTTAGGGCTGTGTAGATACAGAAAAACATCCCACAGTCAAAGAATGTAAAAAGCCATAAGAACCGAACAAAAAGGTTTCTTTCTTTTCTTAAAGTTACACCAATTCACTTCATCAGAAGGCAAGAATATGTAAAAGCTGCGTAGAACAGAAAAATATTCCAAACCCTGGAATTACAGAGAACAAATGACTCTGTTTGGTCCTTTACTAGCAGTTAGGGTTTCTCTTTGCTAACCAGGAAGCATAAAGGCACATTATGGACTTAACAAGCAGTATTATTCAATCAGCAGAGAAACAAGGGGTGAGCAAACCAGGAGATGATGAAGCTTGTCAGGATCACATGTATTTCTTTATATTACTTTCATGCCACATTCACCTCATCACCCAGCCGTATTCTCTAGAAGCCTGTGGTACGGACGTCAGGAAATACAGGTCTGTTAAAAAGGCTCTGCCCTTGACAGAGTGTGGAAGGAGCCTGACCGCTTCATCAGCCTGTAGCGCTGGTGCCTGGTGCAGGAGAGGGATGTTGTCACTCCCCACTCAGAGGGTCAAATGATGGCTCCAACACTGGGGCAAGCAGGTGCTTAGACGGTACATCTGTTGGGTTTGTTGTTGTTGTTGCACACATAGAGCTACTGTGTGCACCAAGACATAGAGAATGTGAAAAAAAGAACAACATTTTTTTGTAAAAATGTATTACAATTTTACGAGTATGCATCCAGGCTTGGGTCAGTTTGCCAAGATGAATTCTTTGCTGCGACCCAAACTCTTTAGTTTAGATATAACAGAGCCTTTATATAAAGTTTTAGTTCCATTGCTGGGCCCAAGCAGGCTTACTCTGAGGGGTACGATCAAATGAGCAACCCAAGAGGTGCAATCCAGCCGGGAGGCATGCTGTGCACGGCAGGCACGTCCACATGAAGTGCTTTGTTGTTACTGCACGTCCATCTCCTAACTTGCTGTAGCTACAAAAAACAAATTAATATGAAGCACAGATCTAATTTTTTAATTAATGCACACTTCGCCTTTTGTACTCTTGTTCTCTGGAGACGCTTCCTTCCCCATTCATACAAATTAAACAGAGCCAGTGTATCCAGTGCTGTGGCTGCCACGCTTCCACCCAAGCAGAACACAAATCCTCTGCTACTAATAGTGGTATCCCAGGCATCCCCGCACGGTGTAACGAGTGCCATGCTGTGGGTCTCTACTCTGTGACAATCAGCACTGAAGGCTTTCTAGATGATTTTGCTCTTGTTTTCCTTAAGAAATCCCCATTCCCTCTCTTCTTCACTGACCTTGGAGTTTTCTTGATACTGGCTTCTCAGCTGACATCACATGGAACTTTTTTTAGTGTTCACTTTGGGTGCTGTGATAGGAGAGCTGCCATCTCCTCTGTGGCTTCACTTCCTATTTCGTTCCATAATCTTCTAATAGTTTCTTGCATTGGTTTCTGTGGCAGAGGAGGGCTTAGGGAAGTTTTGTTTGGGATTTTAGCTACACCAGCTGCCAATGTTCATACTTTTTTCCCCCTGTGCATTCACCTTTTTCTCTGCTAGAGTTCATATTCTTCCCTTTCAGCTGTTTCTTTTCAGCTCTGGTTTCATTTTTGTCCGTTTAACCTATGTGGCTTCCCCGATCTGTTTTATTCTCTGCACATAAAGCCTTTCAAGAGGGTCTTAAGAGAGTGGGATCCCCACATCCTCTTAATTTATGTTGGTAATAAGTGCCCCAGATGACCCTTTTGAGACGTTTAAGAGCTGGGCAGCCTCAAAGCCAAAGGGCCTGCCACACTTGCACAGAAGCCAGCAACCCAATGGGATATGCAGCCACACAGGACGTGTCTCCCCTGTGCAAGCGGAAATTTCAACGCCTTAGAATGGATTATGAAAATCACTTTTGAAAGATAGGCTCTCAAATTTCTTGTGCAACTGGAACTTCACCTTCAAACCTCCTGCCTTGCTGGGGAATGGCCTTTACCACTGAGCAGCCGAGGGGCAGAGACAGGATGTTCCTGGGACCTTTGCCTTTGCTGCCTGAGCAGCTGCGCTCCCAACAGCCAGGCTTGGAACTCTGCCTGCAGACACGCTGGGGAGAGACCACAGTCCTGGCCGTGTGCTGATCTTTGACAAACCCAAAGGAGCCTTTCCATCAAAATCACTTTGGCCAGTGTGTCAGTACCAGGGACTACTGAATGTCCGGTTTATTTTCTGTTGGCTAAAGGATAACACAAGGGTCCTTACTACTGACATGGTCCTAAAATGCAAATATTCCAAACTTTCAAGGAGGGGAGAGCTCATGAGTTTAAAGGACATTATTTCTGCCTGCCAATACTCTTATCTTTATACCATGACATCCCCCTGCAGCAGGCAGCTCTGTAGGCAGTTTGTGGTTACCAAAGCTATTAGATTCTCTTTACTGAAATAACTCTATTAAGCCTCATGTTTTATGCAGCTCATAGATGTAGTCCTGTTGATTTAACTCAAAAGAGCACCTTTTTTTTTTTTTTTTGGTAGTAAGATGTTTGCTTTTCTACACTTTGCTGCTTTCCTTGTTGCCTAACGCTACACGCTACAGGCTCTGCAGCTGGTGTAGGTCACCAGTTCTTGGTGAACTAATGTTCAATGCAGGGCACTTGGGCTTATTGATTCAGCATTAAGGGCCGTTCCCGTGCAGATGTATTCTGCCTTGCCACTCCGTAGCCCACTTCATTTCTAGCCACGCACTCAGGTTCAAGGGGATTATGCAGTGAAGATTTGATTGAAACTTGAATAGCCAAAACTCACTTGTTTCCTGTGCTGCTGGAGAGGCTGCTATCTAGAAAACACACCTGCACTTTGAGGCGTTGCAGCTCACGTACTTTACAGTCCCTGAAAGGCACTGCCGAAGTTTTCAGAAGCCACGGAAAGGGTTTGGTACAAAGGGTCCATTTCTCGTGAGGTAAAAAGGCCCACTGAGTTGACAACGCTCAGGCAGCACTAGAGGGTATCTCCTCTGCCTTCCTAAAGAGCAGCACACGCACAGCAGCTGTAGCTACAGCAGAGGGGCCGGACAAGGTGGCACCCACATCCTGTACTGAGTTAGGGAGTTGGGAAGGGATGAGCTGCTCCAGTCAGATTCCTGCTTTTCAGGATACCTTGTATTTCTTTTCCTTAGTTCTTTTCTTATCTTTCAGACCCATCCTAGCCTTCTTTATTTAGAATCACCTTCATTTTCAGGTACCTCAGGCTTTTCTCTGAGCTTGCTGCAACTCTTTCGTTCAGAAACCCAGTGACAGAAAAAAAAACTCATTATTTGAAAGACGGGCAACAGCAGCCACCTTCAGAATCTCTTCAGTCTCACTAAATAGGGTCCCTTCCCACCTTGACCCTTGGACGCAAAATACCAGCAATGTCACACTCCTGTATAAAAACCATCTGTGTATTCTTCACATGGGCCGAAGCTGGAGGCATTTTCTTACAAGAATTAAGGAGATCAAAGTTGGCAATAATGTATTTTTCCTCAGCAAAATTAGTTACACAAGATGAAAATATCAATAATAGCATAAGGCGATTAAACAAGTTTGCAAAGAACAGAAGGTCCTAGCAAATGGCTGTCTACTAGACTTCAGACAACCATACTCACCAACAACTCGGGAAAAAACAAACAAGTTCCAACTTTAATACTTATAGTTGCATGGTTTCCACAGAGAATACTGGGAAACATCCATGCAGCCCCATTTCCCTTCTACCCTTTATTTGCTCCAGTGTTTCTTTGTCCTTATTTATGGTACTTGGGTCCTGATCTTCACTCAGTAGTTTTGCAGATGTTTGCTTGGTGTTTACAGTGCACAAAATGGGTTTAAAAACACAGCAATGCAGGATCTACTCCAAAGAAGGATTTTTCTCATTTTACACTGATAATCTCATGCTAAACTCGCTACAGGGTGGGGAAGTCTTACAAGCTACAACTTCTGCGGGGCAGGGTCTATTTAAGTCTGCAGTTTTCCAGTGTTGGTCTATTGAAGTCTTGTATTTGGGGGACGGCAATAAAAGATGGGGAGAGAAAATCTCCCCTGGCAACATGTACTCTTGAAAGGCCCTTTCAAAGCAAACATTCCAGCAGTGAGAAATACTTGAGCACGCTGCGTTCCCGTTTTCTCCTTCCTTCCCTTCCCACCTCCCCAGCCTATGTGCTTAGTATCGGAATAATACATTTCTTTGTGCCCCAGCTTACAAAACTGTCCCACAGCACCTTCGTGCACGTGGCTGAGGAAGGCTCGCAATCAAAGGTTGTATTCTTTCACACAACGCTATCAGTATTTTATATTTCCTTGCAGCCGAGTGTTATCAGCCGGTCAAACAGCATTCAGGTTTGGGGGGGCGGAAAAAATCATTGTATTCTGAAATACTGATTGCATCAAATGGCAACTAGATTGGAAGACAGTAATCACGCTGGGCTTAGGCGATTAAAAACTCGCTTGGAAAATTGGCGCTTGCTGAGCCTCTATAGAAAGAAATGAATTAAGAAGGAAAACAATAAGGAAGGGCATACATTAATTTTGCTCCGCAAAGGGTAATGTTGAGTGTAAGAGATCTGAGGAAGGACTCTGTGTCTTAAGGATTTTCTCTTTATGTTTTCAGATGAAAACCTAAGATCCATTGGAGAGGGGTTGCAAATTAAATCCAAACAGTAATATCAGAAGCAGCAATTGGAAAAGAGCAAATAAATAAAGCATATAAATAGGAGATAGCATTTCCTGCTAGGAACTTCTCATTTCTGACAATGCAGCTCAAACAAAGCACTCCCCCTCGCTGGCAGTCCTGCTGGGCAATCTCCATTCTCCATTCCCTGGGTAATGTCATTCCCCTCCTCTCTGCTAAGCTGCACTGGTTATTTGTACAAGTAACTCAATAAAGGATTACCTCCCAGAATGTCTATATTGTAGGAAGCCCCGTGTGCCTCCTGTTCAGCTGTGAGAGCTGCAGGGCAGGCACTGTGTCCACACCACTTTTACACAGCGTTGAGTACATTGTCAGCACTCCACAAATAATAAACGTATGCAACTCAAACAAACGCCCAGATCTTTTTCAGTGAAGCATAAGTGCGTTTTACAGCATTTTCTTGACACTTTCAAGAGTTCATTATTTCCCTGTTTATTCCAACACATTCTTTTCTCCGGCTCGTGACTGAGCAGATCCAGGCTCACGTTGAAGGGCGGTTTTATTGTCCAGCGCAGGGCAGGCCCGTGTTGCCCAGCCCGTAGGACATCACAGGTGCTGTCTTGCTGGAATGCCCTTTGAAGGGGCAGCAGAGTTCAGTAGCTGCAGACTGCCTGCTGCTAAAATGTATTTTTTACAGTGCTGGAAGGCCATATCCTGCAATGCTGCTCACACAAGTAGGCCTTACTCTCCCTCAGTAAATGGGGCTATTTGCAGAATTATCATGGGCACAAAACCAGAACAGGAGCGAGGAGTATTCTATGTGTAAGCTGTACTGCTGATTTGATACACGGGGTACATACATCCGTATATATATCCGATATATATATACAATATATATAGAGCTGTCTGACTTTGCCACCTTCAGTGTTACTGGTTCACTGGTCAGAGCACCCCCCAAGCCCTGACTTTCCCCCATCTGGAGTGGATGAACCAAAGCAGAGGATTTCACCTCTAAAAGTGTGTGTTGTGTTTATGAAGCCAAACCACCCTCACACATCCATCGCTCTTCTGGACATTCTGCCTCCCCGTGCTAGTTTCAAAGGCTGGGTCTCAGGACAGTCTGGGAACCTGCCAGTCCCAGCCAGATGTGTCACTGGTGAACCTGCCAGTCACTGCCACAGACCTCTGCTCTGGGCATGTTTTGAGAAGCAGAGCAGGCGCCCAGCAACTGCATCCCTGAGACTGCAGTAACCTGCCTGGCCTGGCGTTTTACATGTCTACAGTCTGTGTATACGTACATATATATCTATCTATAGATGTGAAGGACATTAATATGCCCCTTCAATGCATCTGATTATTTCAATACATGTATGTTTCTAAACATATGGCCCTGTATGTACCAGTATTTTACTGCCTCACAGTTTGCTGAGGGAATCTGGTTTTGTAGTGCAGGTGTGCTTTTGAATATAAACTGCCATACTTTTTAAACAAAATAAAGTGTTTGCTGTACAGTTGTGAACAAATCTGTACCAAATGTAAAATAAAAGTGTTGACTGGCTGCCTGCAACAGAAGTGCTCAGGTGGCTGAGGGTCCCCTTTGTCTTCCAGGGCACAGAGTCAGGGAGACGGTGTTGTCAGTGCCAGTAGCTCTTTGACCACTGGCTATTTTAAGAGAAACACACAAGTAATATGTTTGTTTATTCTAGAATCATCTGGCAGTTCCAGTGCTTCTCCTCAGGAGAAATTCATCAAAGGAGTAAAGTTAAACAACCTAATACTAACAAAACACTGCTTCATTTTCACCCTGAATTTAGTGGAAAGCTGCTTAATGCCCCTGCCAAGCATTACAGGATTCCAAACCTGTCCCACTGAGGAGTTGGAAAATATAGAGGTGATGGATTTAGTTTCTGTTTCCTACTAACAAATGCAAACTTTAAAAGTCTTAATCTCTGCTTTAAAGAGATACCTGGACCATGCTCCAGCAGCCTGACTCAACTCACAAAAGCAACGCTTTACCTCTCTAGCAATGGAAGGAAGTCTTTGATGTGGGAGTGCATGTTTTGGTAGAGTGACATTAGTAGAAATCACACCTGAAGAATCCACAGCACAAACCAAAATGCTAAATCCTGTGATTTATTTAAGCCTGAAGTGAAGGTTCCCACTGAAGGGGACGGGCACTCTCACTAGGGTGGGTAACACTGGGGTGTGTCTTCCAGTCCTTGTCCTTCATGAAAATAGCAAAAGAAATATAATTGTAACATAATTTTGTTCTTCCATCCTTATTTAATGAGTTGTTCAACTCATTAATCCAGTATTTATTCTTTAAGGCTGGATTTTCCTCATTCTCATCAAAATCCCAGATACAGCCGAGTCCCAAGGTACAAAGACACACACCTGCCTGGTTACCTGGTCTTTCTTTTCTTCTTGCTAGTTCTATGAAAGAAGTAGAAATAGTTTTCATTCTGATTTTCAGTTCTGTATGATGAGAATGCAAAAATATTAATCATTAAAACCACAGCAAGAACAGAAATGCCTCCTGCCACAGAGGAGAAAAGGAGCTGGTTACTGTCAATGGTAGATGCTTTTTATGTCAAATCAATTAACTGCACTTCAAAATGATGGTGGTGTGTCAGCCTCATCATCTCCAGCCTTGGCTCCAATTAGGTATCTCCAGGGAATGCATCTCGGAACACTTTACTAAAACACAGGTGTGAGTAGGTTAAACCACAAGAATAACTACTTGGGTTGTGTTCAAAATGCGACTGCACCCCACAGGGCCAGGGGAACGCTGAGGTTTGGATGCTGAGCGTGCCCATCGCTGCCCAGCTGCCCCAGCACAGAGTTCTCTGGAAATAAAGCCTGTTTGTGGGTTGAAAGACTCAGCATTGTGTGGACAGTTTAACATACATTTTTGCTGCCCAAAACACTATTGCTTACTTAAAATGGGAAGCTATGCTATCCAGAAGGAACCGTTCGCTCGCCAATCCCAGTTCTCAGCTATCACACCGGTGAAGAGGGTGGAAGATAGAAGTTTTTTTTCTCATCCTGTGGCTGACGGCTAATGGCTGTTTTACCTTTCACATGGAGTAAATTTTTCCCTCTGGAAAACCTCTGTCACTCTTTCACACAGTTGCGTGACTTTAGCTGTGAGCACGTTTTGGCCCCAGGGGTTGTGATAACAATGGGAATCTGAATTAATTTCCCCAGCCAGAATGATAGTTCAAGAGGTATAAAAGCCTGGAAGCCACGAGGTTCACACATTCACAATTAAAATATTTAAATGGCCAGCTGCATTACAGTTTATAAAGCAGTTAATTTTCTACAGAACTTGGAGAAAAAGCTTCCAGAAGTTTGTAATTTTTCTCCCAACAACAGCTACTTATTGCTGCATTTGCCTTTGTTGAGCCTGGACCGAGATGTTTACTCCGTGCATCTCTTAGTATAAAATATTCAGAGTTTATCCTAAGCAATGTCGCAGTTCAGGCTAATGATTGTTTCCCAGGGCTGGGATCTGTGCCCTTTGCATTTCTGCTCTCAGAGCAGCCAAATGCTAAGCCATAGAATTGTTTTCGTCCTCTGAAGCAGCAGCTGTTCCCTTGGAAGACACCATAAGCATCTCTGCCGAAATCTGTGTAATTGCACATGTCGGCATGGTCTGTTCTTAACGGATCCTCTCCCAGACAAAACACTGTTTTCTCAAGCTGGCTTTGAAGACTGCATGTGTTTAAAAATAGCTTCAGGAAGATACACACATATATTTTGCTATAAACTGTGTATAACGTGTACTGTGTACAGAATATTAATTCTTCAATATGTGATTTTGCGAGGCTGCCTCATTGGCATCGTTATTGCAATACATGGAGCTGGTTTGTGTGCAAATATGATTCTAGACCCAAAGTTTTAGCTTGGCTCAATTGTAAAACAATACAGCTTCCAACCTGTTGCTGTGTAACAACAGTAGTTTTGAAGATAAATCTTTAACACACAGTAAGTGGGTATGTTACTTTTTTCTGATCGTACTTTGTTTAGCTAGAAACCCAATTAGCAGAATCTGGTGACCGGAATGTCAGAACCTCTGATATTTCAACAAAAAGCAAAATCCTTAATTCAATGGTTGGCATGTTGTAGAGAGCTTTGCAGTGCTCTCCTGCCTGTCTCTTCTGACTCATAAAGAGGAACTTTGCACGGGGCCAAAGGGGGTGGGGGACTGTGCAAAATAACTAGAAATCATAACCTGTCAGTTTGATGAATTGCAAGCAGCTCAATAATATTTCATTATTGGTCTAACTTCGTCATACCTGTCTGCAGTTATAAAAGACAAGGTGCCGGGATTATCCCTCTCGTCAGTATGGCACTACTGAGCCAGAGAGCAGCAGCTTCACAGAGGAGGTCTGGAGTCAAGCAGAGGTAAACCACAACTACTCAGTCCCAAGCGGGATCCTCACCTCCTCGGTAAGCCTTCTGTTCAGCTGAGGAATGCTTCGCGGCCGTAAACCTCTTGCTTGTGCCAGCCATCAGGGGAGTCATTATTTCAGGGGCTTTGCGATGGACTGCAGAGTCCACTACCTCCCGGCTTCCAAAGACGGATGGAGGTAAAGGTGACTTGAGGCTGTTAACAGCTGATTTCATGGAGCTGATGGTACTGACTCACTGGCACTAATCAGGTGAGATTAAAAGGATAGCATGGACAGGGAGAGGACTCACCAAATTAATCATTTGCACTTCAAAAGCTTTCTACTTGAACAGCTGCCTGTGCAGCCCCAACCTGTCCCCTCTGCTGGGGCAAGACACAGCGGTTAAGCCTCCAGGGCTGACAATCTTCAACCAGTCACAAAAAAAATCACTTAAAAAAATAAGATCTAGTTCAAAATGAATTGCGTAATAAACCAACTGGCACCAAAGTAAATCCATCATATAAACAAGTAAAGAGTATTTTCACTGCTTCCAGAAAGAGTTTGGACTCCTGGAGCGAGCTAATTTCTGCACCAGTGACCACAAAATAAAGCTCCTAGGTAATGTAGTCATAGGTACTCAAAAATATGATAGATGGAGAAATAAGATTAGTTCCACTTTATGTACAAGTACATTACATTCTTGATCACATACTTTAATGGCGAAGCAGCTGCAGAACTTGCAAATTACAAGCTCTGGCTTTGTTTTCAGAGCTCCTGCATAAATAGTTGTATGTAAGAACCCAGGCAGGCACTTCCTTCTGTAAATTGTCCTAAGAATATGCTGTGAGCCTGCAGCAAGGAATTGTTCCCAAAAATTCAGTATAATCTAAATTGAAAGACCGCAGCATCCCTCCCTTTCCCTTGATTTCCACACTCCCCCCACGGTTACTTGTAGCAGTTTCTGTGCTGGGGTCAGAGATCACGATGCCCAGAGTTGGTGAATAAGGTCCTCAGTAGCTCATCTTTTTGTCTGGAAACGGGAATAACCTTCATCGGATTCAATCTATCTCAGCTATTACCTTTCCTGCCTTTCTTACACTATTTATACTGCACATTAGATAAAGCCTAGCTGACTGCTGCTAGGAAAATTAGGTCTTCTATTGTTTTAACATTAATTATGCAGAGTTCAAGATAAGGTTTGTGTTAGAAAAGTAGGGGGTAGGAATGGTTCGGGTTTTACTTTCATTATAATTAGACAGGAAATTATGAAAAGGTGAAAAATAATTCATTGAAGTGTTTTTCTCTAGCAAGCTGACAAGAAAAGTGCATTCTCCCACAGATGGAGTTCATGGTATGTTAGCAAAGCACCACTGTTCTTAATGCACGCCTCTGCCTGGGCACACTGCGCCTTTTTTATTGCACTTTAGATGTGGGCAGAAACAGGCAGGATAGGACCCTTTGACTCCCTTCCGCTCAATTGAGGGCCCTTTCTGTTACAAAAAAATTAAGCTAAATTAGTCCATGGTGTAACTCCATGGAAGCCATTTGAATTACTGCAGAGATTACTGTGAACCATCAGTCAATTTCTGCGTAACTCGCAAAGGACATGAAAATACGACTACTCTGAGAATGAATTAATTGGGCAGCTGTCTCCCTTTCATTTGTACACTACTGAGATAAACATTTGGACTAAGAAGCTGTCCTTATTATAATTTCCTTGCTTGATGATGCTTTGTGGGTGATGTTTATAAGTACCACATAACTACACTGTTTTCAGAATTTTATTTCAAGTGAAATCAGGCTTTAAAGACACTTCTAGAGGGATGAAAGAGGAGGGTACAGAGCTTGCTCGGAGCTTCTAAGCAACTGTAAAGATTGCCTGTGCCAAAGCCCCTAGGTTAGACTTCCCTCTGTTATACAACCATCTCAAGGTGTTCCCTCCATCACCGATGCTGGCCTAACTCTTTATTTCCCTCTAACTATGGCTCGAAGGCCAGTGAGGAGCAAAGGAAATCCACTGTAACAGG
The DNA here is from genome assembly GCA_013398155.1 of Pedionomus torquatus. Taxonomy (NCBI): domain Eukaryota; kingdom Metazoa; phylum Chordata; class Aves; order Charadriiformes; family Pedionomidae; genus Pedionomus; species Pedionomus torquatus. The sequence continues at coordinate 196,467 of VZRU01004326.1, forward strand.
CCAGCAAAACTTCAGCAGTGCTCACATTTCCTGGCAGGCTGGATGGGCAGAGGAGATTCTTGCCATGGTACAAATGCTTTAATGTTTTTCTTCAAGGTTATTTTTTTCCCCACCTGTGAAGACTGAGGCTCCAAGGATCAGTATACATATAGGAGGGTTCAGCCCACCGTGCCTACAGCTCCTTTATCTCTCAGCGTACTGCCCATCACCAGAGCAGCTGAATAATTTCTGCATAAATTCTATGAAGTTTCCACCACTTCTTTCTTTTCAGCTTCACAACCTTGCCCAGCTGTGGCTTGTAGGAAAAGCAGGACACTGGGCGGGAAGTCCTTCAAGTGAGTCCGTGGCAGAAGACCACTGAAGTTAATGGGACTCCAGTGGAGATAAGAATTTTGTCTATTCATAGTCAACAGTAGCTTCAGAAACTAAAATAAGGCAGGCTGAGGCTGGGAAAAGGAAAAAATTCTCCGCCTTGTTTGCAGATAAGGAAGCAGGATTCCAAGGGGAATGAGTGATTTACCCACAGTCACACATGAAATCAGCAAGAGATATGGAAATTAATGCTGAGAAGCATTTCAGTGCCTTAATCATAAAGCAAATCTTTTCCCTCAAATGCCAATAGCATTAAATGTTCCTTTTCAATAATGGAGTAACTATAAGAGTTTCACTGACTTACAGAATATTTCCATCAAAATTTTTGGAGGGCAGACAGTTCAAGTAAAGATGGTTGGTCAGCATCACCAACTATGTCCAGCCGTAGGAACCAGGGATTGTAGCTGAAGCGGGCAAGTCTAACTGGGAGATTCCTTTCAGGATCAGGTCACACTAAGGTTGGAAGATGCAAGGTCAAAAAGTAACGGGTGTGTTTCACTGTGTTTCCCACTAATTAGGTAGGCTCTGAAAAACGTGGACTGAAATAGTCTCTTGCTGGGAAGCTATTAAACTGTTAGGTGGAGGGAATATATGGCTTGGAATAGGAAAGATTCACATCTGTCTCCAAATAAATCACTTGTACATCATCTATCAATTTGACCATCTCTTGGTAGTATTTGTATCAATGTGATATGTAGGTAGCTGCCCAGAGAAGCACATTTTGTATAAATACATAATAGCCTGGGCCAAGGTCTGTTTTTATTTAAACTAGCTCCAGTTCATTGTATCTCAAATGAAAGTAATAGTGTTACAGCAGTGATCAAAGAATTGTCTCATTAATTGTCTATTAAATCATTAGCTATTAAATAGAAATAAAAGGTTAAGAATGCAACGCTCTCTGTTCTGCCCAAAAGAATATGGATATCTCTCCAATTACAAAGAAACAATAAAGGCTGAATTAACACTGAAAAGAAGCTTAGGATTAGGCAATTACATCCAAAATGCCTGACAACTCTTATTAGAGAGTTTAGCAGTTCCACCTATATAGGAAAAGCAACACAGATTTGGAAGCAAAGTCAATATTGACTTTACCAAAGGGGCTTGTAAAGGGAATATGCATTTTTCTGAAGAAATATAGGCACATAAATGCTGTACTAAATTTTAACTCAGCTAATTAATCGTTATGGATTCAATTTTGCAACCAACATATATATTTCCAGTTAGAAAATTATGCCTGAGCAGCATTCAGCACCTCTCAGTAATCTGTGACTGAAATCCATTATAAGGATGCTGCAATTTTCACACAAATAACACGACTCCCACTTTATATCACCAGGATGAGGCAAGATGAACTCAGTGAGGGTCACATTCCCACCCCTTGGTTTTGGTCATTTTCAGTATATTAGAGTTGGGCACCAGCTCTGGGAAAGAGTCCCAGAGGCATTTTCTTCTGTCAGTGATCTGATACCCAAATAATTTCACAGAGCAGTCAAACAAAGACCTGATTTATACCAAACTCAGTCACTACCAAAAAAAAAGGAGGAATTATAGTGCTCATATTGTAAAACCTATGCAGAATTTTGGCCTGTGTTGTGGTTTATCCAGGTTACTGAAAGGATAAGTCATCCATGTCCTTTCAGGCATACAGAAAGGACAGTTATCAGCTTGAAGGTGATTTGGAGCAGGTCTAATTCCATCTAGAAATACAACCCCTTTTGAAGAAGCAAGAAAGGAAGGTGGTCAAAGGGCAAGAGCTTTGCTTTCTTGAAGTGTATAAATCCACAGCTGCAACTGGAAATCTTGTCTCTGCTCACAGAGGTCATGTCAAGTCTTATTTAGTTGCCAGCTTCAGTGGAACTTTTAAATTTAGGAACCAGAACTATTTCATGCCAGCTGTGACAAGATATCCACATGGAAAACCACTGATTGAAGTAAATGGACCTCAAGCAGGCAGTGTTTTGAAAAGCAACATCTTGACATCTGAAGATACTAATTTTATTAGTGGAAGAGGAATAGCAGTCTTTTTTCTGACCTTTTCCTATTTGCTTCAGTCCAGTATTCTCTAACTTCAGCAAGTCCTAGAAATACTAGAAAATCAATTAATAGAAACAGAAGTCCACATACACCGTCTTGTAGATCTGGATCTGCTTTTCTGAAGTGCAAAGAAAAGGCAGTCTCAGCAGTATTTTGATAACATATAATTTGGTGCTTGAATTTATTCATTGTGAACTGATAAATAATAGCCGCTCATCAGATAATAGCTATATGTTATACAGAAAAAAAAAAAAAGAATAGCAAAATTTATCAAGGGAGTCTGCTCCTTTGACAGTTACAGACCCTTAAGGAAATTTGGTTTCCAGAAAATGTGCTTTTCAATTTCCCCATCTGATACGTAAGGGAAAATATAGAAGCTAGAGCAGAGGCTAGAGACACAAGAGACCGATTCCATCACAGGCTGAGGCTAAGCATTGGAACAGTCACTTTCAAGAAAAGAGAGTGTTACACTGTCCTCTGCAAAATGCTTTGAGGTCTGAAAACTGCTAGGCATCATGACTGTATGCCTAAGGCCAAGCTACCAGCTTCTCTGAGGATACAATGGCACACATGCCTCTGCCCAGTAACTTGACTCCTATTTACAAAACACGTTGGAAGCAAACAGAGATTGCCTGAGTAATGCTTTCACCCAAACCCACCCTGCTTTTTGATAACTACTGAGGATTACCTACCCAAAGATCTCAGAAAAAGGAAGCATCTACAAAATGTACTCTTTAACTGCAAAATAATTTCTTTGTTGTTGGACCTAAAATGTAATGAAATTTTGTTTGATTTAGAAGATGCAGTTTATTCAAAAAAACGGGTAACAAGCTTATTCAGAGTTGTGAAAAATAAGATTAATTTCTTGTTCCAGCATATCATCTTCAAAATAATTAACTCTGCTGTATGCAATTCTTTAGCCAGCTAAAGAACATGAAAATTTATCCGACAAAGCACAAGCTTTCTATTAGGACCGTTGCAGTTTTAACTACAGAGAGGTAGCAATAATAGGTGAAAAGTACACAGTAAAGGATGTGGGTTTCCAATGTCATCTGAAGAAAAAGAAGTGCTCAGGTCTAGAATACATTCACGTGACACAACTGACAGCTAGAATATGGGAAGGAACTTATTTCTTGAAAGCTACGGAGAGAGCTTATCATAAGATCTATAGGTTACATGATTACTATGTAAAAAGGATTAATATACTACCCTACTTTTATAGCATCTTGTCCTGGTTTGAGGTAAAACGAACCAATATATAATTGTATATATAATATACTGCACTTTCCTGAACTTGAGAAAAAGAAACTATCTTTCTAGGACTACCCTAAGAAATTAAGAAATAATACAAAACCCTCCCACCTCTATACAGAATTCCTTGTAGTCAATCCTTAAGTTCATTTAAAACAAGAAGAAAACCACCCCCACACTACAGAATAAAACAAACTTATTAGAGGTATTCAGAAGTACCTCTTCTGTGCCTAAAAATAATGAGCTAAAAGCTGAAAGCCATGCAATACTGTCAGAAGTCATGCAGTCTATGTCTTGATAATGTCACATTAATGCCATTTTCATCTCAATGTCAGGGAGGGACAACCAGTGGAACATATTATTAAAAAAAAAAAAAAACCAAACAAACAACCGCAACATTGTTTAAAAGCTCGCAACTCTTTTTTTGCAGCATGGTGGTTATTTTTTATTCTCTGTCATGCTCTTCCAGATTTTGGTACAGTTCAATATCTTTACTTGTAAGAAATTCCTGACTGGAAAGCAGGTGATGCAGTCAGAAGTGTGTAGGAAACCTTGCTGCACACTGTTACAATATACTGTGCTGTTACTATTAAATAATGGATGCAGAAAAGTCACACAAGAACAAAGACCCCTGTGTGGGAATTGACTTTTCCCAAGTGGGATGTATCAGACAACACGTTCTTTCTTGTCAGCCCTGGCTGGTCAGAGAAGAAAGACTAGGACTGCTCTTTCAGCGTCCCTGGCCCTCTCTCCTACATGGAACACACCAGCATGAATTGCTCCACATCAGCCTATGGAAATGTGTTTACCTTTATGACGTCTTCATCGGCTGATTTGCACTCGGTGGAGTCCGAAACATCGACCACAGACCCATCCTCCTCCACAGCAACAACCTTGACTGGAACAGACACCGTTTTGCCCGTCAGGATGGCCGTGTTGAGGACCTCCGTGTCCTGTATGCACACAGACACAAACAAAGCATGGGTGTTAGAGGAGGATAAAGCCACAAGAATGTCCCAGGGGTGAGGCTCATGAACCAAACCCTGCCTCTGACAGGGATGGGGCAGAGGAGTGACCCTTCCTTGCACATATTCTTTGAGGTCTCTGCAGTCAATGGTTTAACAGCTTTCTAAAGCAAAAGTTGCTGGACCATCAAGTGCTGATTTTAATAAACACATGGATTTACTCTTTTTGAGCCCATTTTCAGGTTTGGCTGCTGTGGCAATGATAACTGTAAGGCATACACAAAGGTATGTCTACAGCTTGGCAGGAGGCTCTCCAGAGGGTGTCAGGGACTTTTCCCACCCTTTTGCCCCAGATCATGTCAGTGATTTGGGGGGTGATTATCAAGCATTACAATAAGAGCATTTCTTCCTTACTGTTCCAGTTTACATTGTTGTGAGTTGACCTTTTCCCCTTTTCAGGGGAATAAATACATAAATACATGATAAGAAAAATACACGATAAGAAAAGCTAAGCATGAGGCAGGGTACTACACACTAACCAGTGCCATCAATATACAACTTTTTAATCTTTCCCCATCAAAATCCCACCTAGAGATGTTTTACCACATTTATCTGCAATCCTGACGAATTCACAGTGCTAGCATTCTAATGACTCCATTAACACAGCCTTCCTCTGTGTCTCAGTGTGGCTGCAGTTTGATTAGTTACTCCAAATGAGTTGCTGCCGAGGTCCCTGCCTTGCGTAAGCAGGTCCACAGACCAGAGGGAAGCAGCCTCCAAAGGCCCGTGGAGCCGCCTGGCTCAGCTTGGGCAGAGCTTACCACGGGCCCCAAAACCTTACACACACGTGGGGCAAAACATGATCTGTGCTTTCATAGAGATTCTGGTCAGCCTTCTCAAAAAGCCAGCAATAGGAAATACTGCTTTGAATCAATCCGCTTTTCATTTTTCAGCTTCCATAAAACTAATTTGCTTGCCAGTTGGGAAAAACAAAAAAAAAAAAAGTTGCTTCAAACTAATCTAACTTTAAATTCCATTATTAGAATTGGTGGAAAAAGAAATGGATTTTAGTGAAAAATTTGATGGCAGCTTGCACAGGGAGATATATTCACTATCATTTGCTTGTGTCCGCTAGCTAGATTGATAGAAAATAATGGGCATTGACCACAAGCTAAGGACAGCTGGAGAAGACCAATAAATACTTGCAACCAAGATGTATTATTAATCAATATTCAGAAACTTCTACAAAAAGCAGCCTGAATTAAATGAATTGAAGTACTAATAACACCAGTGCCAGCTAACTAATATAGTCTGCTAGAGCTTTATGGGCAGTCATGTTCCAGAAAAGCATTTAAGCATGTACTCAAGTCCGTTTCTGTTCAGAACAGCACTAAAGTACGTGCTTAACTTGACACTTAGACTTCAATGTGATTTAAGCATGTGCTTAAGTGTTGTCCTGAATAGAGATGCTTTTCTGAATAATACCTCATGAAATAAATATACTCTCTTTGTGCTGTTCTCTGCTGGGCACAAACCAGATGTTTTACACAGTAAATGACTGTCTAGTTTTTGTTTATGCTGAATGGGCTCCTTTATAACCACCTGCCATCCACGAGGGAGGGACACCAGGAAAGAGAGAAGTATGTGACAAAAGTGGAAGTGTGAAAAAACAACCATAAAAGCCTTACAAGGGTTTGAGGTTGAGGTTTGAATAAAACTAAGAAGAAAATGCACTGCCAGTGAAAGAAAAACAATTAGATGCATCTCAGGTGGAAAGAGGTTGTATAAGACAGACAAAGAGGAACTGAGGGTGCTTCATCCACAAGTGTGTCAGAGAAGAGGTAGTTAGATTTCACCAAATCGACAGCAAATAACCCATAAATCTAGGCCATCAATTCGACACAAACATATGCCAGATATATGATGAAGACATGGTGGTCCTGGTGTCAAAGCGCCCCCAAGGAGCAGTTTGCCAGTATGCTATTTCCAAGCCATATTTAACAACACTTTTCTTCTGTGCATCAGGGTAACCAGTATTTTTGCCAAGGTCACAAACAACAAACACACAACTAATTCTACTCCTAAATGCACCTTCTGTCAGCACAGCCAAGTAATGCCTACATGTCAGGGGCAGGCAGCACTTGTATGCGATTACAGTCTGATCCAAAGCCCTACTGAGGCACAGATGAAAGACTTCTTGACTTCAGTAGACTTGGAATCAGGTTTTTAGCAGGTCTGAACTGATTTCTTCTTTGCTTTTTGCACTGTTCATTGTATCACCCTCCTGTTGACCCTCATGTGTGACAAAGGATAAACAGAACCTCTAGCCTCCTTTTAATGCTACGTGCTGCTTAGGTACCAAGCTGAAGTTGAGATGCTCTGATGGATAATGCAAAGCTTATAAAGACATTTGCATTCCTTTCATCAACTCCCCAAGATGATGAGCAGGCAAGAAAAGGTCTTAGAAGAGACACCTCGCGACCCTGCTATTTGTGGGCACCCTGAAATATGCTCATCTCACTCAACACAAGCGCTGTCCTGAACCTCCCCTCCTTCCCAGCATGAACAGGTACCCACCATGCTAATTAGCTGGTGCTGCTTCACAAAAATCTACACTTCACTGGTAAGCAATTCTGCTATATGAATCAATATTTCAGCTGTCTGATGCCTGGATCGAGTGTTACACAGTATAATAGGCTGTGTAAAGACCTTTTTGAGAGCTGGCTATTTATAGACTGGAAAAATGTATTTCCTCTGAAGAAGAAATATGAAGGCAGAACTGAACTAATTGACTGTCCATTAGATTTATAAACAGACTATTTTTTTTAGTGCATCTTCAACAACTAATAGCATTTCATCCAGATTCTGTTAGGCTTGTTTTATATCTCCATGCTTCTCCTCTGCAGAAAAGAGGTGCTACTGAATTTAAGATACCTGTGCTGGTTATTACTAACAGCATGGGAAATGTAGAGGGGCAATAATGTTGATTTACATAGGCAGGTCCTCCCACATGGCACAGCATCAGTGAAATAACTGGAACAACATCCAGGGACCACCAGCACAAACCTGTAACTGCTGACACTGCAAGGTCCCAGGTGGAAAAAAAACAGGAATCCCTTCCTATTTCTTTTGTTGCAGGTTTCAGCTGTGAGATCTCGACCAAAACCCTCAGTTCAAGCAGCCCAGGTGGAAGCTACACGTTCATATTGCAGGCTCTACTCCTGAATAATAATTACGTCCGTGTTTATCTTCAGCTCCTTCTCTGTACCTGAATGCATTAGCACTTCAGCAGAGCTCTTCTTAATTACAACTGTAACCTGCTAATAGCGTTTCTTTGTTGTCTGAAGGAATCTACTTCTTATCCAGCCTGGGCTAAATTAAAATTTAATACAACATCAGGTCGCAACAGAACTAGGAAGCAAATGACAGCTGTTTAATTAAAACCTAAAGCTGATTAGATGGCACAACTGAGAGAAATACTCAAGAGGAAGAGCAGAAAACTACTGAAACTCAAGGCCAGGATAATGGCTTTATTTAAATATGAATAAACTCTACACACAGCCATAGTAAATGTTTGACAATTCATTGCTTTGGACAAACGGGGGAGAAATGTGAAAGGGAGACGTGTGGAGAGTGGTGATAGAGCTGTGGTTACCAACACTGCTCTTCCCCCTGTGTGACCAGAAGTGGGGGTTACTGAGGAACGACTACAACAGATAGACACAAACCGATTGAAGAACTCCAGACACAAAGTTCCCAATAACGAGCCTTTAAACAATACGACACTGAGGTAATTCTCCTCAGGCTATGACTCTAGAGTAGCTCACCCAGCTACTGTATGACAGCATAACACAGTTTTTCCCCCCTCTTCTGGCTGAAAAAGACATGGAGAAATAGATGATGTGTCTCACAAGAAACCATCTCAAGAGCAGGAGCTGGACACAGGTTATCTAGACCTCAGCCTACAGCTGCCGGGGCATCTTTCCTGCCCCTCTGGGAGCAGCCAGCATCCTTTCCACAAAGTCTGGCGGGGCACAAAAGCCCCACGCTGACCCAGTTTCCTGTGAGAGATATCATCCTTGTGATTAATGCACAAGCCGAGTAAGTTTTTTTAGAGGTTAACAAAACATGCTGCAGTACAGTAAACCCAATAAACACTCAATTGTAAATCAGGAGGGAGACCTAAAGCCAACCCTATTCCACTGACAAATGCTACAGCTAAATGCCTTTTGGCATTTAGTTGAAATGACTGTCTTCAGAGAAGAAGGCATAGAGCTGAAACATTTGTCTGCAGAATTGCATTCCTTCATTATTATTTTTTTCCCCAGAGTGTACCTCGCAAAAACGTATTTGTAATATTAGAAGGAACCTTTAGGAACCAGTTCTCCTGCCTGGAAACAGCATCTCTTAAAAAATGTAAATTATAGGGCAGATTGTGACGTGTGGGCTGGGCTAGGGGAGGTTTTTTTATTTGATAAATTATTCACCACATTTTTCTTCTGATCAAAGAGCAAGGCAATATAAGTCCATTAAGCAAGCTTAATATATAAATTAGATGCTTTGTTGAAATTATTATAATCCAAAGCAATTCTGTACTTTTCCCCCCTCATAGCTGAATACCATTTTAGGTTTCCAATACATATTAATGAAGCCTGGTTGCTAGAAAGCTATTTATATTTTCCACCATTGTATCAGGTGAGATATCCCATTTTGTTACCTAATGGTGAGAACGAACAACCAGGATTATGTGTTTATGACACGTTAGAAAACAAACAATCTTACAAAGAGCTCATGTAGCTCTTTGACCCTCTCTTCCCTACATTCATACAGTCAGTGCCCTTCATGCTTAGGAGCCAGAGCCCACAGTCTCGCTCTTAGGGGTGCTGCTCCCTGCTTTGGCAGATGTTACTGGTGGGCTGGACTGGCAATCTGGCCTGCCCGGGACCTGCCCCAAGTCTGCAGAGGCCATGCATTTGAAAGGAGTTAGGGTACCAGTCCTAATAAAGGACCAAACAACAGCTAATTCCTTATTCTGAAAGCATAATTTCAGTGGAGCCACTTGTGGAATCAACTATTTACCAAGTTTTCAGGTCAGAGTGAGGTCTAAGGCGTAACCCTGCACGACTCCTCTTGCCCTGACAAGGACTCACACTGCTAGAAGGTCATTCCCACTCCACTCCAACCTCCCCCTGTCTCTAGCTAGTTCCTCAGTTCAGTTTCTTGTCCAGCATATCGTTATTGGGAGCGATCAGTTATGACAGATGGCACATCACACATACTGCAGGCTATCGCGTCAAAGTTAAAGGTCAGCCTTTATCTCCTTTGTTTACCTGCATAATAGCTTTACTTCATATCGGGATCCCAAAGGAAGAACAGGCAGGTCCATATATTCTGCAGGAGAAATTAATTAATGTAGATTGAACCACACAGAGAGGTTCTTAATCACTGATTCTTACAGAACAATGTAAGCAGCTACTATTAGCCTAATTGAATGTTATTCTAGATGTATAATACAGTGTGTGCTGCAAAAACAATTTGCTGTAGCACAAAAAAGCACGATACAGAGACTCCAAAGTGGAATCTTATTTCATAACTTGTCTTTTCGCCACAGATACTCTGAAGGAAGCTCTTTCACCCAGAGTGGTAATTCTGTCATGGAGTTCATTGAAACTAAAGCTGAGATTTATTCCATTTCCATGTTTTTTTTATAACGGAAATTCAGCTCATTTTAAGGTTTATGTAGGATGAATAAGCAAAACCTGCTGCTGAAGGTGAAACCTGATTAGAAGCACTGATACTGTCATATCTATGACCTGAGGCAATTTCATTTTATTTTTTATAACTCCAAACAGATCTGCCCCCATTAAGCAAAGGTTCAGAATGCAGCCTGGTGCACTTGGCAGAAGTAATTGCAACCTGTCAGGGAGCCTCCACTGTCTCAGCTAAGTACCAGTGCCTTCTGCAGGAGCAAAAGACCTTTCCTGAGACTGGGCTCACGCTATTTCGCTTCAGCCCATTATGTCCCAGTAAAGTTTATTTTTCAAACCTGCTGTGTTAAACATCATGACACCATTGCTCTGAAGTGTTTGCTTGAGGTAGAATGAAGGGGAAATTCTTACAGCTGGAGAGCAACTATTGCACATCAGATTTCAGTTGCTTGCGCAGAGAACAGAAGGACCTAGAGTTCCCAGCTTGTGTTTCACAAACTTTTAGTACACCGGGAAATACAGGACCTAAAGTCAGCCTAAAAGTATGGTAAAGTAGAATTTCACACTGGAATTTACACTATGTTGAGAGAGCTGTAAAATGCCCGAGCATGCATCTGACAGACTTGTACAGTTCTTCTCAATAGTGAGTAACTGGTTTTACGTATATTTAGAATTTCACAGTTTATTTACATATGTTTTTCCCCCTTTTTGTTCCAGAAAAATATGATCACATTCTGTCTTAATAAAACTGTGGGTCACCTCTAACTGAAATCAAAAACCAACCCCCTGAATTCAAGAGAATGCAAAATGGCTAGAGCCATCTACTCAAGAGCAATGACATGAGCCTCAGTACAAAATGATACACTAAGGATTGTTTTCAAATGGCCATAAAATAATAGCATGAACACTCCTCAAAGGCATTGCTTTTTCTGCAGAAAAGTCTAGGGAGGCCATGCTTTGCCTACTGCATGGAACATAACTATTAGATTCACTTAAGCACCAACAGTAGTCAAAGATGCAGTTTTCTGTCTCTATCTTCGTCCCACAGGCTTAATAATATTTAAGAACATTATGGATGACTGTATTTAAGAATTTCTTTCAGATATTTCTCTAATTCCTTTCCTAGTCATCACAATTTCTTTCGGAGCAGGTTGGAAGGAGGATTTTTCTGGAGGAAATTCTATGCCACCAGTGCAATGGGAGAGCTGGCAAGTCACCGGCTTGAAAAGGCTTCAGATTCACAAGTGCAAAACTACAGACACTGAAACATAAGGTTGCGTATCACATGAGTTTACTGCCGCAATCTGTGTGCTCATCTTCTACCATGAGTGCTACCTGGGCAGAAATCCATGTCCTTCTGTAATAACAGCTGTTTAATGCTATAGAAGAATGCACAAATTAATTACAGCATGTCTACATGACTTCCCAACATCCTGCAGGAGCATCCTCTCACGCTCCGTGAGTGTGGTTTCTCTTTGTGCTTCGGACGCGGTGACTTGCTTTGTTAAGCCATTCACAGAGTGGCTACGGCTTAAGAATACCTATTTACGAGCAGAAAAAGATACATAGGAAAGCGACTATGACATCATGCAAAGTCCTCTGAAATGTCCTCATAGAAGACAGCTGAGTAGCATTCACTAAACAGGGGGTTCAGAAGAACTGCATTTCTTCTCCCTCAGGATAGTTCAAACACTGGTGTAAGTACAGAGCTCCTGATGTACCAAATAAATTCAATAAAGAAGTGTATTTTCTGGACAGAGGTAGATGCATATACTTAATAACTACATGTGAGAAGCACGTTATGGAGTTTAAAAAGGAATCAAGATCTACTACATGCTCACATTCAGCATCCTGCAAAAGGAGGATATCATTTTCCAGAGAACACGGGTCTGACAGGAAAGACCCATGCCTTACCCAGAGTTTCTTTTCTTTTCCTTAAAAATGGTCTGTCTTATCTGTCAAGACCAGACTGTTGTACTTATTTTACCTATTTAAGTAATTTCACGGGCTTGCATTCAGCTGCTCTCAGATGTAAAGCCTACACACCCACTGCTGCAGGACTGGCTTTTCAGACAGCAAACGCTTCGGAAGCAGGCGGTTTCCCACTGTCTGCTCTCCCTCAGAAAGGATATTCTCCTCCCAAAGTGCCTGCGGCAAGTGATTCATTCTCTGGCAGTTCCTGTCTTAGGCACATGTTTTAGGACAGCAGAAGTGACACTTTGGAAGTTTTATCTCCTTCCATTGCCCATTAAAGGGCTCAGATGTCTAGTTTAGACTTGATGTCTAGAATTAGGGGAAAGAAACTCTCCCTGCTTTCAAAATTCTAAACAATCAGTACCTGTACATTGCTGTACATTATCTATACACTCCTCTACTCCTAGGAACTACTGGTACTCCCAAGTATTTTTACACCACTTCATGTTTTCTACAGCGACATGGACTTCACAGGATACAACCACACCTTTTAGCTTCACAAAGCTGCCTACTGCTGTATTCAAAGCAGTGAAAATTAAAAGCAGAAGAACAGATCTGTAGCCAGTCCAACCAGCTTTTACTGTCCTTTCACTCAGAGCTTTCTGGTGTTCCATTCACTGGTTTTGGGAGCATCCGTCAACCGCACATTGCTCATCCTGGCACTGCCACTCCACCTGAACCAAGTGTTGCCTTTCAAGTCTTCAACATTTAGTTTCTGCTTAAACAAACACTACAGAACTTGTCCCCTGCCTGTGCTTAGAACTGCCTGGCAACCTTTTTGACAAGGAGAAAAAAAAGTTTCTCAAAAATCAAAAAGTGAGAAAAAAATTCCCACCTTTGAGAATAGTTTCTTTTGAAAAAAATGAAAATTAAAAATTGTGAATTCTTTCAAATAAGAATAAAGATTTATTTGAGACTAGTTTTTCAGAGTCTGATCTAAGGGTTACTAGAGGTTTTCTTCTTCCTTCCTTTGCTTCTTCTTGGCTTGAATTTTGTCCCCCATTTTAATTTTTCAGGCTGGTCACCTTGTACCTGCTCAGAAGCGCTGCCTTCTTCTGACCTGCACCTATGTCTGATTATTTCCTTTTTTTGCTCAACTATTATAAAGAACAACCTCTTTTTTATTATAAAGAACAACCTCTTTTTTATTCAAGTTCAGAATGAAATCTCTTTTTGTTTTCATGATTGAATTTCTCAGTGACTCCTTGTGCAGTGTATTTACCTCCTGTACACTAGGACAGTATCATCTGCATTTCAAAAGCTGAGCCACTGCTTTCAGAACATTAGTATTTTTCCAGAGTCCTCCAGCTTTTAGGAGACACAATCCCTCAAACTAAAGAACATTTTAAGAATCTGTGAGCCAAAAAAACCCCAAGGACTGATTGGATTCTGCTCTCAGCTAGACTGGTGCAAGAGGGAGTAATTATAATAAAGACCATGAAGTAACACAAGCATAACAGTCCTGTGAAACTGGGATCAAACTATTTATTTTTTCATCTTTTCCCCTGTCTCTCTTTCATCTGTTCTAAAAATTACATATTGAATGATTTATTTAAATTACTCCTTATAGTACCTTGCCTTTCCACAATACTTCAAAAACAGTTCTCAGCTTTGCCAAGGACAACAGGACAGTTATCTTCATTATACAGCTGAAATAACTGAGGCAGAAGAAATCCCACCAGGCCAATGGCAGATCAAGAAACCGAATCCATATTCCCAATGTCCTAGCTCCATGCTTTTTCTGAGAGCTTACACTCAAATTTGCTGTCTTCAGGCTGTTGGTTCAGTACAGTTTAAATACCAATTCCCACATCTTTCCAACTAAATGGCTTTTTTGCATAACAAGTAAATGCTGAGCATGCATCATCTCAAACAGTTAATTTATTGGTCGGTTAACTGAAATTCAGCTGTGCAGCAAAACAAGTATCAGTGACTGTAAAGAAATATAGAGGACTACGAATAAAGCAACCAGTAACAGATGCACAGAAAGAAAGAAATGCTGTATTACTTGTCACCTTTCTTAAGTGCAAAATGATACTAGCATTCTAGCTGTGCTGTTTTCCTGGGATAGAGCTAATTTTCTTCATAGGGTAGGGCTATGTTTTGGATCTGTGCAGAAAACAGTGTTGATAATACAGAGATGTTTTTGTTACTGCTGAGCAGGGCTTACACAGATCAAGGCCTTTTCTGCTTCCCATCACACCCCACCAGCATGTAGGCTGGGGGCACACAGGGAGTTGGGAGTGGACACAGCTGGGATAACTGACCCCAACTGACCAAAGCGACATTCCACGCCACATGATGCCACGCTCCATGTATAAAACAGGGGGAAGAAGAAGGAAGGGAGGAATGTGTGGAGTTACGGTGTCTGTCTTCCCAAATAACCATTATGTGTGATGGAGTCCTGATTTCCTGGAGATGGCTGAACATCTGCCTGTCAATGGAAAGCAGCGAAGAATGAATTTCTTGTTTAGTTTTGCTTGTGTGCATGGCTTTTTCTTTACTTATTAAATTACCTTTATTTCAACCCATGAATTTTCTCACTTTTACTGCTCTGATTCTCTTCCCCATCCCACCTGGGGGCTGTGTGGTGCTTGGTTGCCAGCTGGGGTTAAACCACAACACTCAAACATACTCTAATGCCACAGAGAGCTGAATGCACTCAAGAGAAAAATCACAGAATACCTCTTAATATGAAATTACTGCAAAATGTTCCACTTTGATAGGGCTTCCAGTGTCATCTCACAGGTTGTTTGAAATGGGGCAAGACAATGGTGGACAAGGGGGGTGACATTAATGTTTCTCAGGAATAGAAATAAAAAGCAACGGTATTATTGGTTTTCAATAAAAGCATCTGTAAACAGACAAAGGTCTTCCACTTATTATTCTATGAAAGCAAGTATATATAAAAATCACAGCATGTTTCTTTGATAAAGAATTTTAACAATGGTTCCTTGTCCTTATCCCACAGCACCAAACTCAGCCAAAGCAGAGACTCAAACATAGTTTTAAAACTTTTAAACTATTTGTAAACTGTATGAAGTGGTGGCTGACTTGATTTTCTATCTCAACAAAAGACATTGAATGACGAAAGAAAATGAAAAAAGACTTCTATCTTTGCTTCCAAAGTATTATCTTCAAAATTAGCCTTTAGAAGTCATTAAGACGTTATTCAAATTCAAACTTTACAATCTGTTGCTTTAAAACCTGTTACATTATGAGTAATGGGAAAAATACTGATCTTCCAGCAAGATAAACTAGGTACAGCAAGAGAGGGAAAAGAGAATTACCCAATTCACGCTGAAGAACTCATCAAGAACTATCTCAGCAGAAGAAAACACCTCCCATTTGCTCCCATTTTACTTTTACTTACATTTTGTGTGAGACAAAATTAGACAGCCTGACTGGGTTGCAAAGAGAAATTAGATCACTACTACTGGACTGTTCAAATGGAATGAACATTTGCTATTCGCCTCCATTAAGAAAATTTATCTTCCTTAAAATTGGTTGTGTTAACCATTCATTCCCTACTTTTCCTCTAAAAATGGGCAGATTTCCAAATGATAATACATTTCTTTCTTCTTTTGCAGTAGTAATGTCAAGTTGTTTACTGTTGTATGGTGGGAAGAAGGCCAGGTCTAATGCCATGTTCCTTCTTGTACAGCAGAGATGGGGTCCTGCTGCCACATAGTCATCGCTCCTGCTAAATGGACAGACGAATACAAGGGAAGATGCTTTTTAGAGGAGACACAGCTTAAGAAAATATAAAGTTCTCTGGCATTTTGACACATAATTTTAGAAAAAGATTGACAAAGAAGGAAAAAGCATTGCACCTAAAGGCCTTCGTAAATGTAACACAGAATTCCACCTCAAAAGTGCTTCAGTTGAAAGCACTCCTATACAATTACCATGCAGAAAAGAGCAAGCTCTCCTCACCTTCCACTTTTCCTTATAATTTTGGCTCTTTCCCTTCTTTTGTTACACCTTGAAGTATTCAGCCATGTTCTCCCCTGCTGGTGACATCTCATCTCCACAGTGGTTGAAATGCGCTTGCACAGAACAGACATGGGCAAGTAATTCCCACATTTTGTTTTCAAAGGCTTCCTCCAAAAAGGGATGGTCACACAGAAATCACATTATAAACTCAGACATTCAACAACCACTAGCATTTTACATCTGCTTCATAAGAATACAAACAGCGACACAGCAAAGGCAGTTCAGCTCTACTTGTGTTGTGACCTCGCAGTGAGCTGTGGACCCCACACCATCTCAGCACAGCCTCAACATCCTCTGCTCAGATTTTTGATGGACAACACTTTAGGAATAAAACCAATGGCCACGTCACAATTGAAGTGTGTTTCTCTTCAAACCCATGCCGTGAAGATATGAACGCAAAACCTAGGTGTGAATATTCATCTACAAAAGCTGAACCTGAGTCTGGGAACAAGAAAGACAACAGAAAGAAACTAGCGAGAACATGGTGAGTAACGTATCTCATTTACACTACTGAATTTTCAAATTTTATAGGCAAGAGGAATGATCTGAAAACAGATAAACTGGACCTTTAAACAAAAATCGTTTCGATACATCTTTGTTCCTTCGCTCATCATTTTCCAAAAGCCCAAGAATTATTGCCAGAAGGCACCTTGTAAGAAAAAACAGAAAAAGATGATCAAAAGTTTCATTCCACATTCTCCTGCTTTACTGCAGATTAGTTTTGAAGAACAAATGCTTGTTCTTTTCATGGCCATATGATACAAGGTGCTCAACCAATGCCCAGCTTCTAAAGGCACAGGACCACAACTACAACATACCTTTGTATTTGTTTTTCATTTTTTGTTAAATGACGTTGACATTTAACTAACTGCCCAAAGGCTCTTAGACACAGCAGTACTTGGCATTCTAATACTGGTTTTCTTCCTCTTTGTTAATGAAGGGAATTGTACAAGTTGTCATTGATTTAGTTCTGAATTTCCCCCCCCCCAGCAGTGTTGTAATCGAACTCCTGTAAGCATATCCAAAGCAATCTGACAAAAGCTGTTACGGAGAACAACCCAGAATAAAACCGTGACCTTAATTCTTCCTAATGACAAGTTGTGACAGGAGTGGAAGAGAAGACAACGTGCAAGTTTCCTGGCCAAGTAGTGCTGGGCTGTGTCACTGATGAGACTGAGAAACAGAAACAGCCTGAGACAGAGTCAACCTCGGACACGTTAAGCAGAAGCATTTCACGAGGCAGCCATCTGACAGCGCTGTCTCCGGGCAGCCACGGCTCGCAGCAGCGTTTCTGTGTTGTTTGGGTCATTCCTCCTCCCCTTTTCTTGGTCAAGAATTTCATAAACAGAATTCCAATCTAAAAAGCCTTATTCCAGCATGCATTGCTATTCAGTCCAGAGGGGAATAAACCTAGAATCTGGGAAAATTAGCACAGAGGAACAGGTTTGAGAATCCATTAAGCATCGCTGTGCGTAGCTACTGTAGTAGTAGTTTATATTTCACCAACTTTTATGATAGCTCATCCCACTCATTCTGTATGGTCTACTGGGGAAAACAAAGCCAGAAACCCTACATTTGATTTAAAAAAAAAAAACATTGACATGAAAGGTGGACTGGGACACGATATACAAAGATTTTGCTATTTTTACATGTGCAGTGATATTTAGAAAGGTTGGAAATGATGTTTAGATTTTATCTATTTCTGGTCAAATGGATTGCCAGAGGATTTTTCTGACAGTGGCTGTCTGCAATTTGATGACAGCAAATTTGCAGACAATGTGCTAGGTTCTGGAATTTCATTCATAAAATGTTACCAAATGAATTCAGATGAGGTGGAAGCATTTCATGTGTGCATGATCTTCACACCACAACACACCTGAGAACACACCTCTCTCCAGGGCAAAGTCTCACTGAAGATTATTTTTGACAATTGCAACCACCACACAGCATCTCTCTAGTTGTCTCATCTAATTGTACAGCATCTCTCTAGTTCTTGCCTCTGGGACACCACATGAAGGGGGCTGATGTGCAATTTCCAGGTGCTCCAAGGAGCTCATGCGCGGACAATGGGAAAGCACCGTCCTGGTCTACGCTCCATCCTGAGCGTTACACGTCCCAGCGCACCAGAGCAAGACAACTCAGGTTGCCCTGCAATCTCCAGACTGGCTCTTTATCAGAGACCAAATTGGTTTAGCTGTTCTGCACATCCAGGCTGCAGCCCAAAATGTTTTTGTTTAGACCACGTGGAATTGCAGCTTGTAGGTTGCTTAAGGTGGAAGCTCCCAGATGACCTAGAAACACCAGACAACAGAAAACATCCTTATTCAGATATTTCATAAAACTGCATGCAGAAGTCTGGGCTTTTTGTATCTCGCAGACTTATCTTGCTAGTGATTCTCCCCTGAAATTTCTGTTTAAAAAAACACCATAGCTTGGTTGCTGAAATAAGCATCTGTATTGGCAACAAGACCCAATGTCACTGCAAAGACAGATTTTCTTCTTGCACAGTTTTCTGATACGCATTTCACCGATGACTAAAACTTCATATTTAATATTTTGTTCACGTGCCCACAAGGAATAGTACAAACCTTATTGCAGACTGAGAAAAAATACGCAATGATTAATTGAGTAGATTAACCTCCAAAACACTTGGACAGCTGTTTCAACATCCTGTCTTTGAGGCCAATATGCTGAAACAGCTGTTCTTATATGTAAGGTAAAACGGTCTGCCTTGTTTTGCAATGTGAATAATCTAGGTCGATTTTATATCTTAGTAACTTCAATGTACACCTGGAATACTGCCAATTTTTTTATATATAATTTGCATACTCTCCCCCCCC
>VZRU01004326.1:215625-302907 GCA_013398155.1 Pedionomus torquatus
CCCCACACACACATCATTAGCAACTTCACTGATGTCAACTCATTTGCTCAGCAAGATGCTGAAAAACAAAGTCAAGTCACTTCCTGTCATCTTTCCGCGGGATCCACATGCTTCAACGCTGTGGTCTGTGGCAAGATGCTCACAGAATGGATGAATGAATTTGATTATTTTTGTATGTAGTTTTACAATAGCACAAGTGTTCCTTAAATGGAAAGTACATGCTGGTTCATGGTGCTTTCTCCCCGCGTTTCCAAGGCAACTCAATACAGAAACACATGCAAACACACACGTGCTTGCTATTCATGTTCTTTTCTGATGTGAGAGATTTCTTCATTTATCAATGAAACACGAGCCACCTTCTGCAGTAGGGAAAGCCTAAGACACTTCTCACAGAGTAACTCGTGGCAGGAAAACATTCAAGAAACTTTTTCCTTTTCATCGCACACTTAGACCATGCGTTTTAGAAACTTTTTGCATCAAGATATCCTGTCTGTTCTAGCCACACAGATAAGGAATCCTGAGTCCACCTCACCACGTCCTTGTGCTTTCCCTCTCCAACGCACTGCTTTCAGTCAAGCTCTTCCGAAGAGAAGGCAATAACCTGGGAGGCTGGTTTGCGCGTGCAAAATGACTCTCCGTTTTCCCTTAGTTTCCAAGACTAAGAAGATGACAAAAACGGCACTTTGGTCTTAAGCAAAGGTATCCCTGTCTCGGTAAACGTTGCAAGAGCCAATGGGCAGAAGTTGCCCGGCTGCACCTGGCACTTGGCACTGGAACACGCCAAGTCTGTCCTGTGTTTTAAAACTAAACTCATTTCAGAACAAGTAAGGCCTAGGCACAAAAATGGTTTGTCATGCTCAGCACTCCATGCTAAATCACTCTTATACTCTCTGTTTCTCAATTGTAATCCTCTTTGAATTCACTTAATTATTGGGCTTTTAAGAGCTGGGGGTCAGGTACAGACAGCGAGTAATGAGTGAAAACTGCAAAGCAAAGCAAGCGTCTGACCAATTCTGCTGTTTATCCGAGGAGTGAGATGTGCCAGAGAAGGGAGGCAGCTGGGAATTGCAAGAGATGTTTTGAAAGAAAGCACTCTGAATCATTGTTGGTTTATTGTTGTTTCCATCTGATTTTTTTTCTTTGCATAACGAAAAGGCCTGCTGATTGCCGTTCTTGCCTGAGGTTTTGTACTTGTCATTCCCACACTGAATGTCAGCGTTCTGTAGGTTTTCAGAGTTCATCACTTGTCGGACTAGAGTTGGCTCTTAACTATCTAAATATTCTGTTAATCACAACAGAATGGTGGTGCACACAAATCTGGGTCTAGGGCCACTTCCAAAATAAAACCTACTTTTAAAGTACGTCAAAGGCATCTGCAAAAATACTAAGTGAAATGGCAATGCAAACTCAGGGCAAGGCAGACTTAGGCAAAGGGTCTTACTCAGATTTCACATCTACCAGCTATGAATTTGAAAGGACATAAATGTGATTTACCTCCACGCTTAATGGCGGGCAATTATCCTGAAGTAGGACACTACTTATGCTGAATTTGGTTTAGTTTAGGGGCTGATTTAGAAACAGCTGTCTGTGATTTATTATATAGCGAATATGGTATAATTCCATTAACATCCGCAGAATATCTATGCATTTCACAGCAGCAACACCAGGGAGCGTAGACCTCTTTTCCTTATGTGAATACATAATGTTCCTCCTCCTTTGCATAAATACATGGAGCTGTAGTTTATACAGCTCTACTCTACCCTAAAAAAAAATATGGAAAAAGAACCCGATACATCTGAAGTTGCATTATGTCAACTCTTATTTATACACAGATTTTAAAAAGAGCAAAATCTTCAGCAGATGCTATGGGAACTCCCTGACTTCAATGGGAGCTCCACTATCTTGTACTCTGAAAATAGTTTATGAATACAATTCCCTTGAATCATGCACTCCCTAACTTTTCAACATCACTACTATTAACCTGCACACCATGTAGCCTTAACGATTTTAGGTTACATTTTATATTACATGCTTCTATTTATCAATGGTTTATAAGGAGACTAATCAATATTAAATAGGCATTTTAAATGTGCAACAGACATGAATAGCATACGTTAAAGAAGGTTACAGGCACATCAATAGAAGGATTATAAACACCTATAAGCTTTGGCTTCTAAGTAACCCATTGCACCAATAGGATTCTGTACCAATTTTAATAGCAAGTTATCAAATTAATAACAGTTTTATTAATAACTAAGTCTTTGTAAACTCTTTTAAAAGGAATGCGGTTATACAAGGAAGCAATTCAGTGACCTATCCTGTCTACAACTATTAAGGAGAAATCTCTAGTTTTGGTTTTTAAATGCCACTCTCCTCCTGTAAGCTTGAACTAATATTGTAACATTTCCAATCCAAACACCATTACAGTGTTATTCTGGGATTTGGGCATTTTATCATACATCCTTAGGGTTAAATTTTGCTCTAAGACACAGAAATTGAAGTCTCACAGGAGCCACTAGAGCTGCTTGCTGTGCATATCTTTGTGTGTAGGAGGGAACAACTTAGCCATTTTATTTACAGAATCATTAATTAAATTACTGCAATTAAATATCAAATCAAATTTCATTAAGATAACATTAAGCACATAGGAAGTCAGAATCAGAGCTTGTATTAGGGTTAATGGGAGTTACACGTGGTTAGTTTTTAATGCATCTGTCTATAAACTATATCCTAAAGGATGTAGCTTAAAGTGACATACACAAACCCAAACTTTTATGCAAATATTCTTTTACAGTGTCCTAGTTTTGCATCATTTCCAATTGTTTGTGTGGGTTTCCTGCTATTTTTCTCTTAAGGCATGTTACCCTAAGTGAAATGGAGAAGCTTTGTAAATGACAGTTTCTGGTCAACTCAGAGCAGTTGAGTACCACAAAATTATCAACTTGAAATTAGTCCACAGGGTATATGCCTCAATAACAAATCCACTGGAGATTATGATTTCCTGCTTTACTTTCAATCTAACTCTTCCCTAATGAAAAATAATGGTAATAGTGATTTCTGAAAAAAAAGACAAAGGAATATAAAACCCTATTTTGTTCACTGTCACACCCACAAAAGTGCCAATCGTTAGCACAGATCTGTGCTACGGCTGAATGCTGAGGGACCCGCAGGACTGCTGACTCGCCAACAGCAGCAGCCAAGTATCTTCTGGTGGAACTGTTCTGAGGTCCTCTTTTAAGCACCAGCTCCACCACGCAAATCCCAGCAAGCACATCCCCAGGCAGCTGGTAGCTAAGCAGGAGGTGAGATCCATCACTGCAGAGGTTTTTGCATCGCCTAGGAAACGAAGGGAATCCCCCCCAAAGTCTTGATTTTTTGCCATAGCAATAAAGGGGAAGGACTAAGGTTTCTGTTCCCTGCGCTGTTGGGAGCGCATTACAGCACACCAGGAAACTGAAATGCCCCTTAAGAAGCCATACAAACTAGTCAGTGGAAAATCATCACTGAAATGGAGAATCTTGTTATTGCATCAGAGTCCTTATAAATTCTTCTGTATTCTGAATTTAATGGTTCTTTGGAGAATTTTACAGGGAATTTTTTTTTAAAAATTAAATGTTTGCTTATCCACTGATCAAATTAGCACAGAACTCTGTGTGCCTATATTTTCAACTGGAGAAAAACATTAAGAAGATCCAATATTTATGTAATGTTTTATGGAAGTTCAATAGAAAGATCCAATATAATTTCCCAATTAAAATCACCTGCTAGTTGACTTACATCCATTACTATTATCTCAAGCCGCTGTACTCTGAAGCTATTCACACAGCAGTGTTATGTGAACATACATAGGTTAAAAATTAGTAATTACTGTCTAGACAATTCATTGTTAGCTATAGCTGAGTGAATATAATGAATAATTTATTTGATGAATTTTGCATTCCTTTTCCTTTTTGTGAATTGATCATGACCAGTTAGGAAAACTTGAAAATGTACTCATTAATCAGCTTTGGTGAATAATCCTTAACCCGAATATTTTTCCACCAACCAAAACTATTCTAACTTGTGGCTTGAAAGTCACATTATGGTTGTTCTTTCTTTCTTGAGCAGATAATCATGTAACCAGCAATAACATAAAAGTGTTCTGACGGAAAAAAAAAACCAAAAACAGTTTGTGGCTCATTTTTTTTAATGTAAGTTGTATTAATTAAGAAAATACCCTATGCAACTTATAAGCCATAACTAATTCTAATTTTTAAATGGCAATTTTACAACTGAAAATAACTGTTAAATAAGAACCTATGTGAATGTTATTATTTGTTCTATAAACATTCAAGCACGCATGTGTTTCTGGGAATTTATCATAGTACTTCTAGATGTGCTACAGACCTCTAACACGCTTATTTTTACATGCTACCTGTTGAGCGCTTCCTATTCACTTAAGCTGCTGCTGCTGAACAGCATTAGGCCCTGGGAGAGCCTAGAACAGGATGTTGGGTGGGAGTTTCCAAAGAAGCTAAGCTTTTATTCAAGGATGCACCTGTTATGCAAATACCCCAGTAAAAATCCTTGCATATGCTCATTTTAGGCCAAGCAACTAAGGTCCCTAGATAAATATGTGCATTATAAACTTCTAGAAAAGTAACTGCAAGAGAGACTGGACCCCAAGTTTCCCACTTCCCTTAACCACTAAAGTTATAAGGTTATATATTTTGTGAGCATGTATGTAGAGTAGGAAAGGTTCCAAATGAAGGAGTGAGAGCAGGCTGCTCCTCACAGTCCATAAAGTAGAGATGAAGTGGGAAGTACATCATCCGCACTTTTAGTTTAAAAGCCCACAAGCAGAAGAAAAAAAAAATAGAATAGCTGAACTGGGGAAACAGTGGAAAAACGTGTCATTTGCCTGATATGAAAACAGGTATTTGTGTCTCTCCTTACGATCCTAAGTTATGTACTCTCTTAAAATCACTGCTTGACTAAAAGATATTGCCTAGCACTGCAGAAGACGCACTCCCTTTCCCATTCCCAGCACTGGCTCCACTAGGAAGCTCCTGCATCCTGTCACCTTGAAGTGACACAGGGGGCCAGTGCAGGATTCCCAGTTCCACCAGGCAGCTGAGTGTCATCATTATCACAGTGTCACTGTCCTGTCCTCTTGTCGGTATAACTGGTCTGACTTAGATAGACATGACTCATCTAAAGTACTCTGAAAATACCCTTCCTTAGTATCTAGAAGAGGCACAATTTGCAGAGAGATGTCTAACAGGGTTAAACAGCAATGTCCATTCAAAAATCCCATGAAGTGACTGTCTGTAGCCTGGTATCTTAATAACTTTCAGAAATCCAGCCATGAGATGCTCTTGAAAATCTCATCTCAAATTCTATAAACATGACTCGCGGTACTTCACAGTCATAGGGCTATCACTCTTCATAGGGTTGGAGTTTTGCTTTTAACATAAATTGCTGGTGCCTAGAAACCAGATAATGCTGCATGGCAAACATCTCTGAATTCTATCAGTGGAGTTAGACTTGAGCTGGCAACCTAGAGGGAAAAAGCCAAACAACCATTACAGCTCCCTATTCTGACACAGAATTCAATGGCACATTTTTCGCTTTGAAATTTGCTCTTCATTAGGTGAGCTTCAAAATGGAGGCTGAAACAATGAGTGCTTTTAACTCCGCAGCAGATCAAATGCATTTTGGCATTCATACTCCAAGGAAGAAATGACACACTAATGAGAGACAGAGATCAAATATTCTGTTCGTCACTTAAATCTCTAGCAACATGAAGTATATCCAGTGTGTTAACCCCCGCTCAGCACACCAACACGCTGCGGTGTCCAAATGGCTCCGCATTTTCTTCCTATTAAACTTCAGTTCTTGTGGCTTCTCCTTTTTCACAGAACCAGGGCAACACTACAGGAATTAGCTTGGTCCTGACCACGAGGAAACAATGTGAGGAGAGAGAATACGTGCAGGAAGGGGGATGAATTAAGTGCGATGTTCGAATTATATTCTCTGCCTTTTTCCTCCTATTCTTACTACAACCCTACTGGGAGGCTGCACAAGCAGCAACAGCAAATACTGGCTGTGATCAGTGTGTAACTCAGGGCAAGGTTCTTGCTCTGCAGGAATTGAGAAGAGCAGGTTTGGGCTCTCTCCCAAGCTCCCGTACAGGAGCCCCGCCAGTACTGGTCTCCTGGCACTGAGGTTTTGGGCAGTGGTATTCCCAGAAGCTGTGGAAAACAAGCTGGAATGACAAGAGTCATTGTCATTTCAATGCATTTACCAACTCAGTATTAGAAGGTCCCAAAGATTATGCAAAAATCGATTAGGTTTTCCCTGTCCTTGAACACAGATTTCAGCATGTTGCCACCATTTCATCCCTTGAAACTCGCTGTATCCATTTCTGCCTCTAGTCACAGCAGGGAATGCATTTATTACCTCCCAAATTATCTGAAATTTGTGCAATGTCTGCTCCTCTGCCCACATCAGTGCTGACGCCCTCACTCCTGCCAGCCCCACGAGGGCGTGTTGTCTTCTGCCTTGGACTGGTGTTGACAGAGCTCACAGACAGGCGCCAACCAGTACAAAACGTATTTTTGCCTCCCAGCTCCACAGGAGGCAAACTCATGAAACTGCTAATTCAAAAACTTCAGAACTGAGCAACACACAGTAATACGAGGCAGTCCCAAAGCACCAAGTTAAAATATCTTGGTTATCTTAATCAAGCTGTAGCTTAGCATTTTCAGTGAAGCTGAGGCACCTTTGGAAGAAATGTCTTTATACACAATAGCTGTTTATAGGCTACATTACAACTGCTAAAGCTCTTGATTGCTGCTCTGTTCCATCTTTATGATGTTATTTTAATTGAATTAAAGAAATAGAAATTAAATGTAAAATAATTCCTAAGCCTAACTGATACTGGGGCCATGTAAAACAGAAGTAACTACATTAAGGTCAATGCCAGCTTTGAGTAAGAACTGTGTTAAATACAAATGATCATTTAAAAAGCAAAGCTTTCAGTGTAGCATATACATAAGAAATATAGTACAGCATCTGCTTGGCAGGAACATGATCTGTTTGCATAAGCTAAGAACTATACGTATCACTTGTACATGTATACACAATACAAAATTAATTTATGCAGAAGGGACTCAACTCGCTGCACATATTATAAATACAGGCTGACAATTAAATAGTCCTAATAAGACTTACACTCCAGCTAGCAGAACAGCTCAAAAACAAACATAATTTTGTTCACGTGTGCCCATTATATTCATGTGCTGATTTAATTAACGGTAATTTCAGTATCTCTGAGATTTCTTCTCTGTTTTACAAATTATGCCCTTTTGATGAGGGCTTTAGTTCAAATTACTGGCCAATCAGCTATAGACCAAGATTGGAATGATGAGTTAATTGCCAATAAAGCCAGAATGAGCACTCTGGAAAAAATTACAAATGGGCAAAATTATCGGGCAATTGTTAAGGAACAAGAAGAGTCTCATTTTAGGTAGACAAAGTAAAAGCTTTGTGACTCCATCCGGCACACTGTGTTTCCCCAGTGTGGGTCCTGTTAATGGTCTGTACTGCTCACAGAAATCACTTTAGATTGGCTCAGCTCATCCCTCTTGCAATCACTCTGTCAAGAGGTTCGCTGTGCCCTTATTCCTGGCCTGCAGGAGGCCCTGCCACTCTTGATAGTCTGTCAAGGGATCCCTCCATCAGCTTACACTGAACTCCCATCACCAAATTTTTCATAAAGATAGAAGCAGCAAACCTAAAGGAACAGAGGTAACCAAATAGCTCTCCAGAGGCAGCACGGCAGTCAGCTCAGAGGAAGAGCACCTCTTAGCATTTTCCTCTGCACAGTCATTATTGGAACCACATCTAACAAGAATTTAGAGCCTGTGAATCGTTGGAGAGAGTTTTCTAAGAATAGAAACTCTCCACATGGATCAAAGTGACCCGAGATCACTCTGGCTACAGGAACACCTGGATGTCCTCCTACCCTTGATATACAGCAGCTCGTTAACTCTTCCAAATACAGCTTTATTTAGAAGTACCTGAGCTAAGATGCCACAGGTATCCGTCGATCAACTCTGAATTACAGTTTCTTTCCAAAGACGGGGGTGTGTAGTGCAGAGTTCAGGCATCATTAGTCTGTTCTTCAGAAAGAAGTATCTCCAGAGCATTACACTTTTAATAAGAAGGCCAGGCAGAAAGAACATGGAAGTGGCAATGCACACAGCCTCCGTGTCAAAGAGATTAATCACAGGAGCAAACACAGCATCGACCAGGAGCAGGGGAGGACGAGATCATGCCGCTTGCCAGGCATGGCCACACGGCGCAGGGAGGAGATGTGCAGTGGTTAAGAGCAGGGAGAGATGTCCCCTTTATCTCTCCCCAGCAGTTGCGTGCCTGAATGATCGTTAATTAGTTCCAAAACTGCATTTTACAGCAATGACAATGAAGAAAAGCAGTGCCAGACTTGAGATGTTCATGGGCACATTATCTGAAGACAGATGGTGGTGTGGGATCCCACCCCACGGGCAATTCTGCCCCATTCCTAGTGGTGGAGAGACGAAACTTTTTAAAAGAGAAACATGGGATATAAAAAGCCAGCTTGCTATGCTGAAAGGCCTTTGTTTCATGGGGTAATTGTTAGCATTCATCCAAACTGCAAACAACTAGCAATATGTGGTCAAATCACTGCAGTTTGGTAGGCTTCAGAGTGATTTCCAAGAGGAGGATTAGTGGAAAATGCTGCCTTTAGGACTTGATCCCGAGTAGTTTGCAACAGATCTCTGAAGCACTTGGCATCAGCACTCCCTGCGTATTCATTAATGTTTTGGACTACGGTTGTAACAAGTATCAGCAAGTGTATCTAATTTCATGAAAGAAAATTATTGGTTCATGGTGGAATAACATGGTGCTTTTACTCAAGCAGGCATAAAACATGAGTATGAAATCCCTTATATAATCTCTAGCTATTGTCATTCAATGTTTATCACCCAACACAGTTGAATACAATTCTTATCTTTGATGGATGTGGCACACAATAGCTGTTGTCTTGAGTGCATCATAAATATTAATAGTATTCACACAGCTTCTTAAAATTTTTCATGTCACATTGCTTTCATGGAAACACTCAAAATGCCATTATTTTTGTCCCACCAACAGCAAGTTCTCTTTTGGTTTCTTTCTTTTTTACTCTCAAAATTAAATGGTAGAGTATGCTTAACTGAACAGAGGAAAAAAGGGATAATGGTTCACAATGAGCAATTCCAAAACCTGGTTCAGATGCCCAGAATGAGACTGAAAGGCAAAAAATGTGATAGCCTTTGGAAAATACAGTCCAGTTCAAACTTAAACACTTCATGAAATTTAGGAGATTTGGCTGGAATTTCATACCTGTAAGAACACCAAGAAAGAATGCTGACATTAAGAAAGTGCTCTTGCTCTGCCATACTCAGAATAGGACATTTTTACTTTTAAAAAAAGCTTTTTTTTCAAAATGAAGTATTTGCACATTATTTAATCAAGTTTAATCAAACACTTCATTTCTACAAGGAAAACCGGGGTTTTTTTCCCCGCTGTTAAACAATTTTGATCAAGCCAAACTAGCTTGTCTGAATGTCTGTTCGCAAAGCGTGTTGAAATCTCCCGGCTTTGTTCAGTTCAGGGGGCGCGGAGCCCATGGGGGCATTCCTTGTGACAGGCACTCCCCACACATCTCCCTTCCAGCCTATTTCAGAGTCTGCAAGTCTTCAAAGTCTTCCCCTGGATCAAACTTAATGAAATCTTCAGTGGTTTGTATTTTGGCTGATATGTTTCAAGAAATCTTTTTAAATTTCATCTTTCTCCATAAAATTCACCCTGTGGTTGTCAGAACAGCCTTACAAAACAAAAGCATTTAATTCTCTATGACAATTAATTTGAAGATGGTAATAATTGCAGAAGATACTGTCTCTGCTATAGAGATATAAAACACTTGCCATGGGCATGGGAAATATAATAATACAAAAGAAGATTTTTATTTTTCTCATTCTGTGCTCTCTCCACAGTAGTCAATTTGCTTTGAGTTTAAAATCAATCCCTCTAGTGTGCGGTTTTAGGGAAGCTCAAGGCTTCAGTCCTGCTGCCATTAATTAATGTTAAAATTCACATTGAAATCTGTGATCTGGGAGTCATAGATTCCGGTTTTATTTAACAAAATCTCACTAATCCCTGATATTTCTGGGATGAAGATCTACTCTATATTGAATTTACTTTTAAATGCTTTTCCCATGAAATGGTGAGTTTTGTGAATGACAAAATCATGGCCTATGCAGTTCACTTGGCATGTGAAGTAAACCAGAGATGCACTGTACAATTTAAAGGGAACTGGAAGGCCAAAGGTCAAAATTATTTCAAGTAAGAAATATGCATTAAGTGCACTGGATAAACACATATGGGACATTGTAAACATAAATACATTTTAATCAACCTCTAAAAAATATGTAAATCATCTGGGTTTGCTAGAAATGAATGATCCTATTCTAATATTTTTGACACTCAGGATTAAGCGTTCGGGGGTTTTATAGCTGACCCCAGAGGAGTGAAGAAAAGAGGCTGCTAAAGCTTGACATTTTCTTATTTTAGTTTAAGGTGAAGGTAATCTTCTTTCTAAGTCTGGGTCAATTTCCATCTTGGCGTGAATGTGCTCCTCTAATTGGTATCTGAACATAAGCTGTGCTGCCACTAGGAAAAATTATTTCTGTAGGAAAAATAAATTCTTTAAAGGTTTTTTTTTAATTTTATTTTTAAACACTCCCTTTTTGATAGCTGGGTTGAACGGTGTTCTATGAAGGAATATGGACACTCAAATTCACATTACTTCAGACACCTTTAAACTTGGACTGAGTTAAAATGAATGCACAGAAGAAATCTTTTCGCCAAAGAAGGGCACAGGAATGGCTATGAATGAGAGCAGGGACAGAATCTGAATATGGAACAAGACAGAATCTCAGCGGATTCATAGACGAAAGCTACAAAACAGGAGAAATAGTGCCAGGAAACACATTATTTACAAACTTTAAAATGACTGCTAATTTGACTAGAGGGTCACACAGGCATCATTCCACACAGAGGACCACTGTAGCCCATGGCTGGATGCAGATGCACGTAGATCTGTCTTGAGTTTGTGCCACGGCCTCCACTTGCTTGAGAGCTTGCACAAGGAGACCACTCATCCCCAGGCGTGTGACAACATTCCCAGCACATCCAGGCGCCCAACTCCTGCCTCTTGTATACAGCACAGACAAAACCAAATATTTTAGAAAGGGTTTTTCATTTAGTCAATCATTTTTGGAAAGCCTTCCCACAAATATATTTTATGTTTTTAATCAAACCTTGAAGCTGAAAAGGCAGGTAGTCCTTACTGGGAAAGATATATCAGAATATGACAGCGGTGAGCTCTCCATGAATACAAGTGCAAGGCCATACTACTTCTTCCACAAATGGGGATTTGGTGGCACTCGTCCCAAATGGTGTTTAGCCTCCTTTTCCCCAGTGGGTGCTCGGCAGCCAAAGCTAGGAATACATTTTTTTTAATAAAAAAAAAAAAAAAGCCCAACCCCAAAAATGCCCCCAAACCAACCAACCAGCCAAACCACCCTCACTCCGTATTCCTGCTTTTTCTAAAACAAATAAACAAAATGTTGCACTCAGCAATTTCCTTTCAGCCTGAGTTATAGAAATGGGCATCTTTAAGCACGATTTTTCTGGGTGTTCTTGTCAGTACATTTGCTAGCAGCAACTGGAGATGCTATTATTCAGCCTCCCATTTAAAAGAAACCTCACTGGAGTATACAGAGCCATCTGCGGTTCTACGTGATTCACAACATTAGTAAACCATTAGTCAACCAATAGCTTACATTTTTGGGGAGGAAACAAGATTTCTGAAGACACAGATTAAATACTTCTAGGATATACAGAAATGTTTCAGGCTGAGGGGCTCAGAGCACTGGTGAAATATTGATTGTTGCATTTAGAAAACACTTTAGAATAATGACAGTCTGGGAATTACAATTCTATTACTATACAAGAAAGGATCTGTAGCACGTATATCTAAAACACCAGCGCTGCCAGTCACAGAGCAAGCCATCATTTTCCTCAATAAGGAGAGAATGCTAGATATTCGGCTATTATTAAACCTATTGTTCCTCAAGCCTTCAGCCTCAGCTGGAGCCTTCTTGCAAAAAAAAAAGTTAAAATACATGTCTTGAATGTCTTGTTCTTTACTTTCACTAAGTCCCTGGTTGCCTAGAAACTCTCTAAAAGACCTGGATTTTTCTTTTTTTACTATTTTTCCCCAGCTGTTAGTTAGGTAACAGATTAATTCAATCATGTTTATTTGTGACAGAAACCTGGATGACAAGCTCAAAGCTGGTGAAGTGTTTGTTTCTTGTACCCCAGGAGTCAGATTCCACCGACTACTTTACTACAAGCAACTTTCCATAACTATGGAAATTGCAGGTTATGTCTATTCAGATCAAGAGGGATAAGAGAATTGTATCACCACTGGATAGAACAGGTTTATCTGTGC
Source organism: Pedionomus torquatus (assembly GCA_013398155.1). NCBI lineage: Eukaryota > Metazoa > Chordata > Aves > Charadriiformes > Pedionomidae > Pedionomus > Pedionomus torquatus. The sequence goes on from VZRU01004326.1 coordinate 228,212, forward strand.
TATCAATTTCTATAATTAGCAGAACATACACTTACACTTTGCAGATTATTATGTCACGTAATTATTATATTAAGACAAATCAAGGCATCTAGTTTAGATCCAACTTTACAATGTTCCGACAGGTCTGCTGAATGTCTAAAACATCAACCAGATTCACAACTCACATCCTACTTCAGTCCCATAAAACTTTCATTAAAATAATCACCCGTAGTGTTTACAGTTAGTAATGGTAATATTACAAGGCAGCTTCTTTTCCTGATATTCAGTAACATAATGAAACAGTGGAACCAAAAAGAGCTTCAAATGCAGTTGTGTTCCACTTCCTCACTTTCATCTATTATTCCATTCAACATGATGAAAATGGATCACCTTTCTACTTTTTGGGACATTAGTTTCACATGTTAATCTGTACACCAGATGCTGGAAGAATCAATTATCAGAGACATTTATTGTCAAAAAAGAAAACAAGATAAGCCTCACAGGAGCAAAGCAGCTGACCTTTTCATCTGACACTTGGTGCGTCGTGGAACCTTAAACCAAGGAGCCGAGTCCAGGTCCTCAAAAGTATTTAGGTATTTGTATCTTGAATGAGAATAGTGCAGTAATGCTCAAGCTAGAAGCCTGCACATTGTCCCCAAACAGCAACCTCAGTATGGTGCTCATCTTCTATAGGTAAAATTTCTCAATAGCTTTGTATCTTAAAAGCTTATGGTAAAAACTTAGGGAAAACTAAGCATTCCTTCTACTCTCCTCTAAAGAAACCTCAAATATTCCAGCTTTGAAATAGGCTTCAAATTATGGGAGTAATCCTCGCGTCCATGCATTTTTACCTGAATTAAATCGGCTTAAATAGTTATGCACAGCTTTAGGTGATAAAACAGCATTTCTGTTCTTCAAAGCCACTCATCCATGCTGTCATTAGTCCTTGCCAGTGTAAACTCAACCTCTTTTCTAACCAAAACCGTTTTAAGCAATAATAAGCAATAGTACTGTAAGATTTTTTTTAAGGTGTTTATAATGTACCTTTAGGAGTATGAAAAATGACTTACAAATCATTCAGAAACAGGTAAAACTGAATAAGAGTGACATATTTCCATTTAATTTTCCATTCTCATCAAGCTTGGTTTATTCAGGCCTGATTAATTAATCTGCCCGTAAAGTGTTCTGAAAATACAAAACACTACATAAATATTAAATAATAATAGAGTACTTATGGAAAAAAATTATTTGTTAATTTGCATGGAGTTTTAGGAATTAGCATTTATTTATTTTCCCTATTGTAAGCAGCCCCATGCAATCCCTTTTAGTTATCAGAAATGCTCTAGCAGTTACAGGAGAATGCATCTTCACAGGTTTATGTGCCACAGTTCACAGAAAGTGAATTTAGAATGATTTGCAAAGTTGCACTTACCGAGGAATACACGTCCATAGATTTTAACTCATTTTCAAATCCACTCTCCCTCCTAACTGGAACCCAGCTGCAGAGCTTCCAAGATTAAAACAGCAGCACTGGGAAGGAAGGATTTCAGAGGCTGCTACATTTTGAGCTTTGTGTTTTCTTAGCCTGTTCTCCAAAGAACTTTGAATTTCACTGACCACTTCTAAAGCAATCTGAAAAGAAGTAACTAAGAAAGAATTGTATATTTCCCTACATACTTATAGATGGGTATCTTAAAACACCTTGTCTCAATACATATATTTTTATACCTCTACAGCTATACAAGAGGACAATTATGCATATATCCAATTTTCATGCTCAGAACAGGTGAGCCTGATAAAACCACCTAGGAACAAACCACAGGCTATTGGGATAAGCACTTTGGAGATCAGTTAGTTTATAAAACAAAGGCCAGGAAGGACAGATATGTGAGGCCCAGAATCCTGTTTGTTCGTTTAAGCATAAGTCAATGAACATTGAACACTAGACAAAATAACCAGTCTGTTCTAAAATGGTGTAAAATGCACACAGCAACACCATCTGGGATCAGATCCTACCATGAGGCTGGAAACGGAGCCAGTGAGACAGTGAGCGCTTTGCACTGTGAATTGCTTTTGAACTGGTGCTCTGGTCACCTGCTAAGAGGTAATAAGGCCACGTTTGGACAAAACAAAAGAGCTCGTGTCTCAAAATACCCCTTCAAGTAAAACCAACTGTGTTTTCCCATTCAGCTTTGCTTGTAAGCATAAAGATGGGGTTCACTTCCCTTTCCCCACTCTTCTCAGCAGCTGGGAATGATGAGAGTGTGTAGCTTAACAAGAACATTCCTGGTTATGTTCCTTTATAAGTGCTACAGGACCAAAGCCTCTCAGCAGGCATCTGATTTACAGGCAGAGCCCTAAGAACAACTCCACGAGGAGAAGCTGACCCTTATAGCATCAGCAGGGTTATCAAAGCTGTCGTCCAAATCGGCTCCTGGGAGCAGTGGAGGCTGCACGCACTTGTGATTACCCATCTTGATATTTTTTGTTTTCCTTGCCAGGCCAGCCTAAGATAGTCTGCATTCTCATGGCATCCTCTCTGTGCACTTTCCCACTGTGCACAGAATCCACATCGCTCACCCAGAAGTAAGAAGTAGAAACATGATTTTCAGAAAGCAAATCCTAAACTACTGGACTGTGCTGTTCCCATCTGGATGTAGTTCCCTTGGAAATCCCAATTCTCTGGCCCGTGCAGTTCTTGAAACTGGATGTTTCAATTAGACGGAGCTCAAGGATTTGGGGGGAACTGTCAGACGATACAGAAAGGGGCTCTCTCAATATGAAATTTTGTTTTATTTTCTCTCACTAGTGCAAATGTTCTATTTATTTATGTATTTTGAATGCACTAAATTTGGCAATAAATAACACTAAGATTTATTACATGGAGGATCATTCAAATTAAAGTGGATAGTTTGGGAGGAATTCACAGTATTCAAAGACTATATTTTAGTCCTCTTCCAAAAAATATGCAATCCATCCCAGGAAACTCACAATATTTTTACTGGTATCACACAGAAGGAAGAACAGTTGGTTTTGCTACACTAGAAATTTCTACTTTTCTCACAAGCTAACAAGTTTCCAGTTACTTCCTAATGTCCCTATCAAGGCTTAAAAATCTCTGTTCCCTTTCAGTCACAGCATGTAGACATTGCAGTTTATCATAATGTTCTTTCAGCCAGTGACGTGGGATAAGCTCGTCCCAGGAGCAGGCGCAGAGCACAGCCCATAGGTGCTACCCTGGCCAGGATTTCGCCTGCAGACTCTCCCTGCCCCTGCTTCCTTCTGTACATCTCAAACCAGAGCTTATTAATGCACTTCTGATTTGATACTAAAGGACTAGCCAGAAATAATCTTCAGTATCAATTCATTATAGCAAGATTGCCTGCTAACAAGGAGCTATTTTTTGCTACCTAATACGCAAAAAAATCAGCTGTATTTTCACTTAGAAAAACCCAAAAGCAATACAACCAAAAAAATGCCTTTCAAGCTTGCTAGCAAATGTAAATGTTAAGAACATGAGATTTGATGTTAAGGGCTTCATAAACTCACTAAAGCAAGAAATCAGATCTTTTCATCAGGCTATTATTCAAATGTTACCATGCAGTCTACCATATCTTTATCTAAAAAAAAAAAAAAAAAAAGGCAAGCTAGTAGCTAGTAATGAGAAAAATATCCCAACCACTATCTCCAGAGTCACCACAATGCAATGACAGAATAAATTATCTGCAGCCTCTTTCAGTTTTCTCCTGTTTAAGAAAGTAGCATGGAAAACAAAGATAAACTCACAACCAAATGCAGCAACAAAACAGCAATACTCCAAACCATAGGGAAAAGGATGCTGTTATATTAAAAGGACCAAAGTTGCCTACAGAAAAAGGTCCACACACGAATGTTCTTTTTTGATATGCAGGATTCCACAGCTAACTTCTCCTCCAGTAAGCTCTTACTGAAGCCACCTCAGTCTTCTTACTGGAAAGAAATTCTTCCTCTTCGTGAGACTGAGCTGCACTTTTTCATGCAAATGTTGATGTCATTACCACTGAATCACTATGAGGTTTTGGTAATCCCATCAAAACATTTGCTCTTGCAAATCAAAGATTAAACGTTTAGCTCAAACCTTAAAACTCTCCAAGGAACTCTCTGTTTTCATCTATAAACATTCAATATTTACAATGAAAAACAGGATACGCTGAGAAGGAGCAGAGGGGAATTTATGCTCAGAGCAATGGCAAAGGCACAAAACCACAGTTTTCTGGACCCTTCTATGATGCTCTTCTCAGGGACCAAGGTCCAGCAGATAACAAAACCCCTTTACAGCCACGAGCTGCACTCAGAGGAGACTGTGTTACCAACGAGCCAGGCTATTCTTAAAGAAGGAGGAATATTCAAACACATTTAGTTCAGTCAGGGACCCTGGGCCTCAGGAATGTATTTCTCTAGACAACATGGGGTGATGCATAGCGCAGTTATTTTTTGCCCCTGAGCAGGCAAAGCAGTGCCAGAACCTGCACCAATTAGTGACTGTTAAATGAAGCAGTACTGCAAACTGGAAAACATAAGGGAAAGAAATGCAAATACAAGGTGGTGTTCCTGCTATTGCTGTCATCAATTCTCCTATAAGCCTTGGGCCAAACCAGTCAAGGATGCTCACATACAACAGCAAAGTAATGGCCCATGAGACCTCCATTTAAGGACTAAGGTCATAAATTCACTAAAGAAGTTTTTTGCTTTAACTCCATGGTTAGTTCACAATGTCAAAGCATCAGAGATTAGATTACCTCCACTTGAAATTCAGGTTCAGCCTCAGATTTTGTCCAAGGACAAAAAGACATCCAAGAGACAGCTGAAGTGGCCAATATCTTCCATAACCACCAAGAGATGAAGCAAAACCCAGGCAAAACCCTGGCAGAGCCAGCAGCAAAGCTCTGATCCAACATTCATAATGGGCTTTCAGGTTGGATTTGCTTTTCTTTTCTATCTGTGAAACTCTGCATGGCACAAACTCCATGGTAATATTTTGAAACTGGAAATAGTACATGCAAGACTGTTCATGAACCATTATATCTCATTCATCACTACTATTTGATAATATTCCATCCACACAATTAGAGTTTTGTTCTTTCTCCTATATGCTTCAAAAAAAAAAAGCACTAGAAGAAAATTCTCGATTGACTTTTCTGCATATAATTTCTCCTCTATCACTGGGCTGCCAGTAGTGAAGCCTTTAGCAGCAGGAACTGGAAATTTAAAAAATGTAGGGTCCTGTTTACCTTTACAAACATCTTTCCTTTCTTCTGTCCTAGTAGGAGGAGCCAGCGGTCATGCAGAGGAAAATGCCAGTGTTTGTTAGTTATAAGGAAAGAAAACCAGCACCGACTGACTGGAATGGAAGGGCAAATGTTCATGAGAAGTAACAAAAATGACCTGTGTTTCTGAGGGAGCTGGTGTAACATCCAGGCTCTCTAGCTATTTCTCTAGTTTTACACCAAAATATCCCTACTTAAATCACTGGTCATGTGTAAGCTTAAAGATCTAGTACTCTGAAGTCCATCAGGTCCAAACGTAGACCAGAGGCCCTTCCTAGAAAAGGTGCATTTGATTTTAGAAGGAGATATTTCATTTTTTCAATAAACCATTAGCTTTCAGCTTTCTGCACACATACACCTTAAACCCTGACTGACAAACCCTGGTTGGCAATGACAGCCAACACCTACATCTTCAGAAAGTATTTTGTCCTTTCTCTGTAACTCAAAATGGACCTTTTATTAAATTGACACTTTACAGCTCACTAGGCTGTGTGGCTCTTTGGGGAAAAGCAAAACAGAAAATAGTCCAGTTGTTTGGTTTAGCAATGAAGTTTCCCACACATGCATGCTAATTTATTTCATTGAAAATGTCCCAACTAATTGCAACATTTACCCTTAGAGCACATGCATGGCAGTCACTCTAATACACCAGAAGACAATGGCTCCAAAGGAGCTATTACCATGTACCAGGCCAATAATCCACAAACAGTAAAGGATTTTCACAAAAGGCTCAAATAGTTTCCAAGGAGCCATTATGGCATATCAGGTAAATAAAATATTATTGAAATGTATTTTTTGCATTTAAATCACTTGCAGCAGGTGCATAGGAAGTAGCATATAATAAAATGGTGCACATTCCCTTGAATACTAACGAGAATCAACGGAAACATTTAGCAACAGGAAGCAGCATGAAGTTCTTACCATGGCAAGAGGAACAATCCCTACAAACATTGTTCGGCTGACAAAGATCTCCGAGACCACCAGCTCGCTCAGGGAGTCATCTCGAGGGTATTCCACCTGCCAGGTAATTTGCTGGGCCCCTGCTGGGCTGCTCGCATTGTCGATCTCAAAGTCCATCTGCAGGATCTCGTAGGAGGACATGTTTGCTCTGGAATTAAAAAAGTTGCCCACAACATCAATTAATAACAAAATATATTCTGATTCCTCATTCCTATTCACCAGAAGATTAAATTTGACATGCAGAATTGAAGACATCAGCAGAAACCTAAATCAAACTAAACGCTGGGAAAGAGCTATACTTTATAGATAAGGTTACACCATTTCTTTTAGTTACCTGAAATGAAGTATTTTTCCCATTAAACTCAGGCATTCATTCTCCATAATCACAATGAACTTACAGAATAAGCCCTAAATCCTGGGAACTGCATTGCACAGATGTTCCTAAATTATTTAATATAGCATTATTATAATTTTGTTGCTGCAAATACTGATGCTCCAAAACAACAGAACACTTGGCCATTCCTCATGCTGTATCAGAAATGAGTTCTTGTAGATGGGGAAGAGGGGGGGCGGGAAGCCTTTCAGCCCCAAACTTGTCTTATTTCAGTGAAAGAATGGATTTGTAGAAATTATACACGACAAAAAATGGGAGGTAGATTATCCTTATTTTCAATTCATGAACACATTTCTTCTCAATGGTACAGGCTTGTAATTATATGGCGATCATTATATATTTCTCATTTGGAAATAAAAATTTACAGGTAAAGAAGTGGATGTAAATGCATAGCATTCAGAAATGTATGTAAAAATAATTTCTGCTTCTTTTGTTAACAACATGTAGCCCTCCTCTCTGGTCCAACACTATGTAAATATTAATAATTAATCCTCAGGTTAGAATGACAGATCTTATCTTCATGTTACAGAGAAGAAAACAGATACCGAGATTTAACCAACAGCACGTGGCACATCTGCAGCAGGGACCTATTTAGAAAACAGACCTTTGCTCTTCCAGTGTTTTTCTTCCACAAAAATTAAAGTGCTTTATAAAGCCACATACACGTTCCTGCCCCAGTTTTCCAGACAGACACCTGCAGTGTGGAGACCTGATGCAGTTTACAAAGCAGGGAGGTGGGATGGAAAGGCAGCTAACCCGACTGCAGACCCAACTGATTAACCATATTCTGATGAAGAGACAAACCACGTGATCAATCTTACTGAAGTTGCAGGGTACGTGCTCATCAAATAGGTTAGAATCTTAATTTGCCGCACGTTGGGCCGTTCTGTAACAACGTGAATGTGCTCTTACTGTGAGCATGAGATAACTTGCTCATAATCTAGGGATGTGTCCTGTGCATGTAGGCGCTCCTCAGTAATCGCCCGCCCTCTGTCCTGTCCCAAGATGCATTACTTCTGTGCCCTTACCCTAAAAAAGTGACTCCAGGAGCTGTGTTCACACAAAGTTTTCACCTGCTGCTACAAAGAACAGAGACTGAAAACATCCTTTTCCTCTTCTCAACTGCACAGAGGCAGAATCTGGTTTTGCCATATGTTTTTGAAGGCACATTGTAAAGGAAAAAAAAATCTGAACAGAAATTATTGATTTTTGTGTTTTCTTTCTGACAACGAACAACACAAACATATGCTTCAATGCCTGGAGGATAAATATTTTCCATGCTGACAGAAGATAATATCTACCTCCAGGCAAAACTAGAAGCTATTAAAGGCATCTTTTGGGTGGGCAACCAGACTTTGAGCAAAAAACTTTTAAGACAAACACTATTATACAATACTAGGGATGTAATTAAACCATTTCTGTTAAAACCGTAACCACTGTGGGCACCACAATGACGTACTCGACTTCATCATTTTCTGCAAATGACTTCTGGCAGTTTGTTTTATCTAAATTCCATAAAAGTAATTTTCTCACAACACAGAAATAAGATGAGCTTTACACTAACTATGGATCTAGACAGTGGGCCTGTCAAGGTATGTTTAGATCTGCAATTTAGGTTCAATCTGTTCAAGTCAATAGTTGCCACTCACAAAACCAGCTATGAGTGGTTTTAAATTCGGAAGAAAATCAAAAGGGTTTTACTTGAGATTCACCAGGTAAGTAGTATGTCAGGTTAGTCTGCATTGATAAATCCATTCCACATGTCCCACTGACAGGCACTTCTCTGAGCTCGGTCCATCATGCCTTCAATTATTCCTTTCCTGCTTTTCTTTTCACAGATCCAAAAAGTAACCATAATAGTGGTTTCATATTTTTAAGACAGTCTGGCACTCAGATCTCCCTAAGAGAATCACGTATGTGCCTTGCTTATATAGCAAGTGAAGTAATTACTAGGGAGTAAAATGACTCTTGTGCCTGTAAATATGCAAAGACCTTAGCTGCATCCTTAGCATGGCTGTGTAGCTATAAAAGACATAAGTTTCACTTAAAGGCAGACATGGTTATACACTGCTGGATTAGAAATTAGTCTGTATGCATCTAGAAAAGAGCAGCACCTCACACACAAACCTTCCTCAGATCTAACTAATATTAACCTATGAACTAAAGCAAAGCTGACTTCTTGGGTCTCCCATGGCCGAGGACTTCCTAGTTCCTGGTTCCAAAGAGAATCCTTATCATCACCTGGAAAAGCAACATGGCTTGTCAAATCTTTTCTGCTTTGCCTCAGAAGCAAATCATGTAGCATGACATGTTAATATTGATTAAAGGAGGATCCACTTCTTTTCACTTGGACTTGCTGAAAGAGATGGACTTACTATCTTTCACTTAGAGAGTTTCTCCACTGAGTGTATCGCTTTAGCAAACCGGTATTCAACTTTCTGGAATCCTTTATTCACCAGCAGGTTTCCAGTTTCCCTCAGAACAGTCAGTCAATGAATTTTCTCTAAACTTATGGTTTCCCTTTTTCCTCTTCAGGACAAAGCTTCAGCCTTCAAGCAATGCCAAGCATTACAGTATCTGGGACACAGAGTACCCCACGAACTAATCCATCCTCTTTGTTCTAAGTCTCTTCCCAGGTTACAATTATAATGAAGCCATGATAAAACCTGAAAAGTGAATTTCTTTCTTGCTCAGACTAGTGCCTTCCTATTGGCGGCTACATTCTTATCCTACAGGGGCTTCTTTCCTAGTGGGAAGACTGGTACTATATTTGTAATTCCTGCAATTTATTAACCACCTTCTCTAATACCGTGTGGGAGACCACTGCGCCTTTTCCCACTAAAATTGATGGAGGTTGCTAAAGTAAAACCAGAGATAATTCAAACCATAATCAAGACCTTAAAGGTTAGCATTTACTTATGTCAGCTCCATTAGCTGATAAATCCACATTGCAACACCTGTATATAAATTTCTCCCCTGGCTATGCAGCATTACTCTGTAACCCTTTTTTAAAGAAGTCACTCCACCCTGTCAAGGCAAATCTTTAGCTTTTAGTCTAATTTGTAGCTGGTGGCCAACACGTTGGTCTTTGTAGTCCCTGTTGATCTGCAACTGCCTGGTGAAGACAAAACGTTATCAGTGGGAAAATCCACTAGCAGAGAAGACAACGACTGTAACTCATGCTGTTATCAGCCATTAAATCCCGCTAAACCAAACTTTATCCTATAAAGATTTTTCAGCTTTTTTTTTTTTTTTGAGACTCCATTTTTCTCTTAAATAAGTTTGCACAACTGGGAAGAGTCTGATGGAATCCAAGAACTATAAATCACTTCCCCTTTCCACATCTTTCTTCTCTTTTTAATTAAATATTTCTATTGTCCAGTGAAGTCTTTTCCTGGTTTAGAAGGATTATGCCAAGCCCTAGTTTAGATGAGCAATAAAAAATAAAAAGTCAAAATTACTTTTATAAAAAAAGATTATTTCCTGCAAGCACAAGGAAAAGACCTTATAATTTTAGGCAGCTGGCATGCTTGCTAATAAGTCCATTTCTATGGAAATGAGTTCATAACTATTAATTTTGCCTGCTCCTGATCTATTCTTGATGAGCCTTTCAAATTTAGAAAAGCGCTTCATGATTCTCTCAATTTGGTAATTACTAACTCCCTTTGATGAATCCAGCCCAGTGTTTCAGACATGAGACATTCATTACACATTTTTCTTTCTGGTGAGAGGAGAAAAAGAAACCACAGGCTTGGGTTTATTTCCTCTCACAAACTCCAGTAAGTAGGCCCTTTCCTTCAACTTGTAGTTTATAATCCTACTTGTGTAATTTCACAGTGCTGCCTCTGCTAGGTGCTAGAAGAACCCCCAAAACCTTGAGATTTCTCCAGAATTTCCTGTTTTCTAGCCTCATATAGATCTAATGTATTCAAACCAGGTCCCCAACAGCCCAGCAAGCTTTGTAACATAGAGAGCCTTTATTCTGCACCCAGCAGTTAGCAGGCAAGGTTGTGATGCCAGCCTGGAATAGAAGACAACAGAGTTTTAGCACGAAATGGGAAATCTGTGCCAAATAAAGCCAACTCTAGCTCCAATCTGACTTCAGAATAAATAGAGTTAATCAGTCCAGGAAAATGTTGCAAAGTCCCAGAACTGTCCTGCAAGGGACACTTCCAGGTGGGGGCTGCAGAGCCCAGCTGCTTTCCCAGACTTGCCAACTTCAACCTGAAGCATTTCCTCTGGATGGACGTTAAGTGATGAAGGAATGAGCGCTCCACCCCAAGGCAGAGCCTCTCCTCACCTAAAAACATTCTCCCAATGGAACAAATCACAGGCTGCACAAGCCACTAGAAAAGTAAGGCCTGGGTTTCAAGTGCTCCTAAGCACCTGAGAGAACAGAACTCTTGAGTTGCTGCATTTAGGTGCTTTGTAAAGATTCCCACTCCTTTTGGAGAGCTATCTATCAAATCACTTTGTTATGTATATTCTGATTGATTTTCTTCCTGAATCTGCTGGTGCATGCAAACAGCAGGAAAAATATATGTATTTTAAAACTGAATTTAAAAAAAAAAAAAAAAAAAGGGCATTCCAAGAACAGATTTTTTCTCTACATTATTAAGCATTTATATGGAACTACACAGGCGCTGCTTTCTTTTTTTCCCCAAAATAAAAGATTACTGTGAGGGTCCACATACCACTAATGTTAGAGGTTTTAATAGGTACTACAAAATCACCTGGCATTCAAACAATACTGAACTTAATTTATTCCTTATTTTTGTCTAAGATAAATATGGAATTATTGAATTAAGTAGTGGAATGATACACAGTGATTGATGCTATGATGGCAGTGACAGTCTAAACAGTCAGTAGTTACCTTAAATAAACAAATGTCCATTATTAGCTATTAAGAAAGATTTACGTTGCTAACCAAACTGCAGAGCCTGCCTTATGTATTTTAAGAGAGAATGAAATATGCAGAATGCCACAGTGGAGGATGAGAGCGGAGGGCACTTTGCAGCACATTCAGCCGGGTGTGCCACTGGCGCACAGAGGGTTGCTGGCTCACACTGCCAGTTCATCAACAATTTAGTTGATAAGTCAGACCCTTCTATTAGTGCAGTTGGCTATTACAGGAAATCATGAGTTTCATTCATTCATAAAATAATGTTTTCAGTAAATGGCAATCTGTTTATGAGGCCCACAGCAGTGTAAACAAAACTCTAAAAAAATGAAGCAGACGCTAGGTACTTGAAAATAATAAAAATTTCTGGTACCATGTTGCCTGAGAATCTTTTCAAGGTTAATAATGGTCAATTCTTTCTCTCTCTGACAAATTGTCGCCAAATTCAACGAGAAAAGGATTACATGAGCAAGGTACATTAGTTTATAAAATATTTCAGTAATACAGGTCTCACTCCTTTGATCTCAAGAGGATTAATTTCATAAGTAGAGTTTACTGAAGAGCAAACACTTACAAGCGGAGGCTTTAGAACAACTGATTGGAAATGCTCAAGACCCTAATTTCCTGCTGAAGTCAAATGAAGCAGCAGACAGCCAGGACCTCTGGGGGAAAAGATCCAGATTAAAGGTCCTGACCTTCTTCCCCCTAAGGAAATTAAGATCCCAGCAGCCCAAGATGAAGGAAATGAGAGCAAATACCTACTAACGGAGAAGCATCCAGTTTCTGAATTATGAAGGTTTGCATACCATCAGCCATTATACTCTGCTGAGTGCTGCTTTGCTGCATTTGGGCTCTGACTAACAGGAACTAGCAGCAGCAGCTATCACCTTTAAAGCCAGCATATTTTCTAGCACCTACAACATCCCTAAGTGCAGATCCTAGTTAATAACAACTTTCTAGGTTGAAAACAGCTACACCTTGTGTTAGATATGAAGGTGGACTTGACAATGGATGTTAAAACCTAAATCCGTTTCTCCCAGCATATATGATTTTCATCAGGCTGGAAAGACACAAAGCTCAGAAGCAGCCTACTCACCCGGTTCTCCCAGGGTAGTTTGCTGAGAAAGGGCCCCATCCTGAAAAGCGGTGGAGACGGCTGGAGCCCTGCACCCCTAAAATGCAGGTACTGCTGTTGAGTGTTGCAGTGTGGATCAATGTCCCTAGAAGCCAGGGCCAACCACCTGCACATCCTAAGTATTTCTGCAAGCTTTGGCATCAATGTGAAAACGTTCAAATGACACAGTGCCACTGCCCCTTACTGCACAGCCCCCAGAGGTTTTTGTTCTGCTGAGGAAAACCAGACATTTGGGGGTGCAAGGAAAGCAAAAACACTTGAAGAAAGCCCTGCTCGCTCTTCTTCCATGGAACAGCAGAGAAGTGCAAGGCAGAAGTCTCAGACGTTGAACAAAGACAGAATGGATGTCAGGTTGCAAGTAAATCTGAAGGAATGGAAAAAGTTTGCTCTGTTTCCTCTTGTGATGTATTTCAAAACGTCGATTTACAGTTTGCTCTGTTCCCTAACAGAGAACTTGCTCTGTTGTCCAGTTTATACCAGCTACAGGCTTTTTTTGCCTGATCTTGCTTTTCTTTCACTGGTGCAAAAATTCATGCCCTTCATAGATGGATGGGCAATGTAAATGGCTAGAAAGGATAAAACCAAGCTGCTAAATCTGTTAAGAATGTAGGGATTGATACAGCACTCTAATAATCCAGTAAAAGCCATAAAAACAAGAAGAAAATATTTTTGTTCAAAACACACCACCAGAACCTGGTATCATTCACGTTATTTTGCTTAGCCAACATTTTCCCACAAGTGAAAACAATAAATCTAGATAATGAGCAAACCTTTTAAGCTGTTCAGCTTCTTCCACTGCCAATTCACAACTGTGCTGCTCACTAACAACTTGCAATAACTTCCACTTTATTTGATTTTATCAACATCATCATGACAACCCTAGAGACAACTGAGACAATTGCTTCTATTATTTTTATTTGCTTCCACCCTTGTGACAGTGTACAGAAATTCTTCTGGTAAAAGAGTCCTCAGATACTATTTTAGTTACCATTTAACAAAACTACTTTCAGGACCAAATTCAGTATGGGAGTAATTGGTGCACTACTTTGGTAACATGGATTGCTGGGCACTGGGACTCTGTTCCTTTGTCATGACTCTTCCCTTTTGAAACGGCACAGAATCTTTTGGGGGTTTAAAAAAGCATTTTGATTGCAGTGGAATATTTTCCTGACTACTGTTTAGAATCTCTTTATTGCTGTGCTGTGTATTTCTTAAAATAAAGCTTCTCTGCCAGGAGGAAGGATCTTACTGGGGAATATAACAAACAAATCCAGTAAGAAATTGGGCCAGGATTTAGCTGATGTTGGATGAAAATACAGAGGGAGCTATTGTTGTTTAAAAAATAAGAGTGATTTTATGATGAGAGATTTATGCTGACTCCTAAACAGTTAATAAATATCAACAGCCCAAATGGTGCTTATAATTTCCCTTAAACTATTCAGAAATTCTTATGTATTTACATACCATAATCACACGGTGTATTTTCAACATTGCTGTGCAAGCAGCTGAAATATATTATAAAACAGAGATGGATTTTTAAAGAACCAGTGACTGAAAATTCAAGATAATAAAGTCAGTGATATAAGAATTTCTTTGTAACATGGGAACTCACATACAAAATCCCTCCTTCCACAGACTCTCAAAAGACCTTTAAAAGAACAAGAACACAACCCTGGGAGGCACTGGTTACCATGGCCTGTGCTGCAGTTGAGTAATCCAAGGCATGGGTATATTCAGCCAAGGTGCACGTAAAATCAATGTGGAAAACATTGCACTTAACCTCAAAGGAATCAGAGTGGATGGTCAGGGGCATCCAGAGACTCAGCAGTGGAGACAGGGAATATACCCTAGAAATTACCTGCTGGAAATCCTTGGTGACACACTGCAACGCAATGGCACAGACGCTGTATCTGTCTATAATGCCTCCACATAACAGCCAAAGAAATTTGTTTCCCACAGGTAATTAAGCAGAAGAAAGGACCACTCTTAAAATTCAGCTCCTGCTATGCCTATACTAGGCTATTGGCTACCAGCTCCACAGAGCTAAAGGTGCTTCATTCAGAGTCTTGCTCTTCCCCAGCCATCTGTGAAACGGAAGATGTGCAACAGTTTAATTTACCTTAATTTAATTCTTCCAAATTTACTGTGGGTCTCAGGAAGAGTGACTCTGCATGACAGTTCCTGAACAACTATGTAAGGCTCTTGAATTTTATATTTACAAATACATACACAGCTTACTTACGTTCCTAGGTAAAAGCTTGTGTAAATGACCTGGATGCACCTTAATGGTTCAAACCACATTTCCAACAGCACATTTCCTTGGTATTTTAAACTCCTTATGATTCTTATATGACTGACATTAGCATTAAGTGAGTAGACTCTATTGTATACATCAATTGCATCAGAAAAGAAAATCATGTCCAGAAAGCTACTAGCAATCCAGTTGCTGGTTTGATTTCAGAATTACAATTGAGGCTGACAGCTGGATCTCCTTGGGGAGAAAAATCAACCAGAAGGGATCTAAAGTTGCAAATTCCCAACATGCTGAATTTATGAATGAAAGGAAAGGGGAGACAAGCTGCAGACTGTGACATGAATATACCTAATGTGCTGGAGGATACATGAAAACAGTGACAAATGGAGCTCTCCTCCTGAAGGATTTAAAAGGCCTAATTCAACACCTTTTGAACTTAACCCTTTGCTTAGTGAGTAGACAGTGTAAACGAGAATGCCAAGCAGCTAGCAAGGACAATGGGAAATTATTAAATACTTGGGGTTTTTTTTCTTTCTTTCTCAAGCTTGCTAAGAGTGCACAGAACTCATGAGTCTGCTGTAGAAGCTACTGCTAATACCACCTGCATGAAATAATTAAAGAACATATCAAAATAGGAACATGGGCAAGAATTATTTTATTCCTCCTACATTCTCTTCAAATGAGATCAAGCATCTAATGAATTCGACCTAGCTTTCTTTGAATCTAATGTACTCTTAGATGGAGAGATAATGTGCAGGGTGTCCTGTGGCTAATTCACACTTCTGCTAAGAAATAAATGGCCATGACAACATCCTCAAAGAAGTTAAGGCAGGGATGAGTGTAGTCCATTAGCATTAACACAAATGGGACCTCCTCCCTCCCCACTTCCCCGAGAGACACACAGCGAGCATAAAATTGTTTTATTTTATAGGCTGATAATTATGTTTGAAAAGAGATGAAGCTTTTCCTCTCACTGTTGATACCCACTGAACAGACAGTAATAACGTGAAAGTGAAACTGGCATATTAACATCAGTTCCCCATGTTTTAATTAATAAAAAAGATTAATTCATCCAGCTGGGCAAACACAAGGTGGATCAGGGTCTGTGTTCAGTGTATGAACAGAAAGAGCCGTCTGCAGTAATTCTATGTACCTCCACCCTTTGCTAGTTGAGATGAGCTTTAAGTTCCGATCTTCACAACAGAACTAAAAGCAAGACAGAAACAAGCAGTTATAAGGTAAGCCTCTCAATTAAAAGCCCATTTTCGTCCTAAAATTAATCCAAATTTCCCGATAAGTGAAAAGATGACTCCAAAAAACAAGAATCAGAGGGGTGGATTTAGTATTTCTCTCTTTAAAAATCTTTTCCCAATTACTTTGTATTGGCACGAAAGTAAGGTCAACACAACAGTCAGCACTTAATGTCTCTAGGTCACCTTTGCAAAGGGTAATCACTACTTTGTCACACTTGCAAGACAATGATTTCCCAGCACGTGATGAATTTAAATGTAGTGACAGCTAATGGGGGGCTGCTGGGATATTGCTCAGAGCTAAGGTCATACCATGAATAAATGAGTTCAGGCACAAATGAGTAGTGAGGTTAATTCATTTAGGCTCTGAAAAGGAATAATTAGAAACGGAAAGGGGAGAAGTGGTGTTCCATCCCACCTTTCCCACTTCCCTGTTTATATGATAAAATGTCCCCCCAGGACATCATTTCAATAATTTCCTCAGCAATGAAGGCTCTAACAGCCTAGGGCTGGAGTGGGGCTGAACATCCCAGTGGAGCTGCTCACCAGGGAGGCAGGTCAGGCACCTGGCCCACTGGGAACAGTCACCACCAAGGCCACCACATTGAGGACCTCCCCATTTTCTCAGGGGGACTGAGCAACACATGACCCCAACAGAAGAGAAACAACAATTCTAGTGCAGGGGGTACAATATCACATTGACTCCCTTATTACCCACTGCAATAGTCACACAATTTAGGGATTTTTTTTTGCCTTTTTATTTTCTTTCCTACAATTAAAAATGTTACCTAAGCCAAAATACCAGCTGTCATGAAGAACAAAGAGTCACATAAAAGGATTTCTAGAAAAAGGCGGCAGGTTCCTACAATCACTGCAAATCACACTGGGCTACATAAAATATCCCTAACATTAAGGGTTAATGTAAAGCAAAATTTACAAAATCATCCTCCTTCCATTCGTCTCTTTTCTGGATCTTTTCAGGATTTCATAATCCCTTACTCCCCATATAAGAATATGCTCAGCTCTGGAAAATTTTTTAGCTGAAATACTTAGATTTTGTCGAGTCCTGCCATTCTTTGAGACAGCTGTATTTACACCCATTGCTGGTGGGTAGTCATGCTGGAAGCAATTAGCTTTCATGCTTTTTCAATATCCCCTTTCAAAAACTTTGAGATCCCTCACTGCTATTGATTTAGATGTGGAGAAGCACAGAGGAAAAAAAGAAAAAAAAAAAAAGAGTTCATCCATATGCTGAGCTCCTTTAATTCAAATGCAGCAGATTCAGCTCTCTACCACCAAACACATGCCTCCACAGCCACATTTCTGGTCCATCAGTGAAAATGCTCAAGAGCCTTGAAAACCACCATCACTGCACTCAAAGCCAGCAGCTTCCAACACTGCTGGGTCCAGGAAGGGCTCCGGGAGCCACCAGCCATCTCTCATTTAGATGCACAGGTTGCTTCTCTGTTGAGTTTAACACCACTTTCGAGTGTGTCCTTTATATTTTTGTATGAGAAAATCTGCCACTGCTGGACTACTTGAAAGAAAAAAGAAAAAAAAAAAAAAAGATAAAAAGAAAAGAAATGGAAAGAAAAACATGGTATAAGACAGTAGCTAAATGTATACTGATTGCAGTAATTGCATCCATTCCTCTGTCGGAAAGTCTTGTATTGTATTTCTAATATGCGCTGATAAGTGCATTCACAACATGATTAACTGCCTCCAGACAAGAATGGCTATTATGTTTAACAGACTGATTAGCAAGTGACAGAGCTGCAAACTGCACTCCTAGTAAATTGGCTGCTTTTAAATTACAGCAGCTTTTTTATGGTTCCATTTTTAAAATGCAACGGTTTGTTACACATATGCAACGTAATTCCTATCTGACAATAAGTAACATAGGATACTGAGCTTTTAACTTTTAATCTTCAGATCTCAATTAAAGCATTGCTCATTTTCTTTTTAATTACAGCGAAATTTGCACCATACATAGCCCTCATTAGGCAACAGCCTTTCTTCAACGTCTCAAAAACTCCCCTTAAAGAAAAACACCACAGGGACAGTGATTCTAGTCCACCTCTTAGATGTTCTGCCTTATTTAAGCCAACACTTTTGCTGCTTCTGTAAGCAGTCAGCTAAGACAGGATTTATGGTATTCTTCCCAGCATTTGATTAATTTCCTCTTCTTACTGCTATGGGCACCTTTTCTGTGGACTTTCAGAGAAGCCCCAGTGACCTCAGAGCAAGGCAAAGGGAAGAAGCGTGGGGTCTGTGCCACCAGCAGCCCCGCTCACCTCCTGGAACAGAAATCAAAGCAGAGACCCCGAATCTGACCTCTCTTCAGACTTGCCATGGCATAAAGCACGGCCCTGCAATAGCCAAGACTGTTTATACCTTAAGTGCAATGAGCTCCTCATCAATTTCCTGTCTTTTATAGCAACAAATGGTAAGATTCAGGCACCCAGTCCTTGCAGCACTCCTGAAAATCCTGCCATCAAATGTGTGGTTTTGGTTTTGTTGATTGCTCTTTTCTTTTTTTGCTGTAACATATGAGAGCACCAGTCTTGGATTTGGGCTCTGTGTATTTCACACAAACACAACTGTAAAGACAATCCTGATCCCAGCGAGCCTGCAGTCCGCAAGACGGAGACAGAAAAGAGATATAACGATCTGCAGCAATTTAAATTCATACAGAAAGTGCAAACCCTTTAAGTACAAATTTATCTAGAGACTTTCAAGCTCAATGACATCATGTACTTCAAACCAGCTTATTTATAACTTAAAGCTTAGTATAACTTGTAAGGAGATAGAATAAATCAATTTGCTCTATCACAGAACTTCATCAGATACAATACAGATGGCTCTGCTACCATGGTTAAAAATAACCTACACATTTTAAAATCAGCTCAAGGCATTTATCAAATTAGGAAACTGGTGGAGGAGGATGTTGTCTGGCTTGTATACAGTAATGGGAATATCCACCCAGCAGTTTGGTTCTTTTATTAATCTTATCTCACGTGTTTATAATTTTATTCTGGACACTCAGTTGAACTGGGAGAATTCAGTTTCCTGAATCATTTATCTTTGCTAAATAGCAGGACAGAAGAACTTGAAGTTGTTTATTGAATGTAGATAAGAAGGGGGGAGGAAAAAATCATACAAAGGGCAACCTGATTGTAGAAGAGAACATAAAACATTTCAGTAACAAAACCACTGCAAAGGAAACCTGGCTGAACAGTCCAATGCCTCAAGCTGGATAAAAAATAATGATGGGAATTAACAGACCCCACGAAGTAAACCCTATAGAAAATTAATCGTCAGAGATATTGCATGATAGAAGTGGCCCTGTAGATCCCGGCATCCTCCTGCACAGTCCTCAACCAGCTGGTTTGTGTTTTCCAGCTAATCTGCACCAGGCAGGGAGACAGAGTGCAAAACATCCCACAACCCTGCAAATAATACTGTTTGAAGAATGAAATTCATTTGTTTCTCAGCTTTCATCACTCTTGTTCTCACATTCCACCCACAGAGGGAAAATTAGGTGTTGATGCTTGCTCAGGATTTATTTACTAAAGGATTTACTGCAAGATTTTTGAAGCAGCTCTTCCCCCTGGAAGGAAAAACCACAATGCCCCGGTGTTTCTGGAGAGAGGGGACATAAAGCCAGTGTGAGTAGCTTGGAATGTATATACCCCAAGAGGCAGGATCGTTCTGTGTGCTGGAAGGAAATTCCTGTTCCTGTGTAACCCCTGCAAAATGAGGAGGGAGAGCTCATGCTGTGGCCACTTTTTAATTTATTTTTTTTTTTAAACCAGGTATAATAAGCTCCTGGGTCAGCCAGAGCTTCAACATCCACTGCCTATGATATTTCTTCATAATGAGCTCCCTAAAGTAGACTAAAAGCCTTTGTAACTCAAATAAAGCCAGATTTCATCACAATAAACCTCAAATATGTAACTTATGAAACAGGGAAAACTCAGAACAACTAGATCAAACAGAAGAGAAATAAAAATGCTTATACCCTGCTCTCGCCTCAGATCATGGTGTCACTGCAGGCAGGTCCTCCACACTTGGTCCTTGCTACCTAGAGACTTCTGAGCTGCAACAAACTCTGACCCACACCTGGTGGGTGTGGGTCAGACCCCCACCTGGTCCCTGGGCAGACCCCTCTGTGCCCTCCCATAGCTGCCTGCTCCTGCTCCCCTGTGCGTCTCCGTGCCAGCCACCAGTGACCAGCTCCATGCCATGGCCCCTCTGCACTGCCACATCCTGCCTTCCCAGGAAGGTTTGATGCATACTCAAGTCTCACTGCCAGCTCACCGGTTTGAGCCCCCTTTAGCGCATTATGGCAACTGTCCAGCTCCTTGTACAATCTCTCTTGGGGTCAGAACATTGCCCAAAGTAAGATCTACTAGTTACTTGACCAAGAAGTATCTAAGAGTTTCCTCTATTGAGTACAGGATAGGACCATGCAGGAAGTTTAACTCTCTTCAGTCCATTTGAGCTTTATAGCTGCTTTTAACAGGCAGAAAGTGAAGATCTATTTGCATCTAAATCTAATCATTTTTCCTGAAGAGCACCATAAATTAAAAAAGAAATAATCAAACTATAATAAATTCTGGCTAGAATAACAAGTTCAAAGTTTACTTCTGCCTTACAAGATAAATTTAAGAAAAACAAGATATCATTAGAATTCATTAGATCCACACTTTGACTTATTGCTTATTAAAATATATATTAGCTGTTCCTACTACTTCAATTTATCAGCTGCACCACGTCCATAGTTTGTTTTCAAGAGGATTACAACAGCACGTCTAATTATACAGATGCTTATGCAGGTTATAATTGAAAATGAGATCAGTTGATAAACTGCTTTGATAAGGATTCAAACACGTACTAGGAAAAGGCAGTGACATCTATCCCTTCCAGTTTTGCTTCTCTGCAGTGGCCTTAGAAATGCACAGAAATCACTTCTCTTCTGCTCCTGCTCATTTAAAGCCTACCTCTGCTCCCCAAGATTCCCACCATTCCTTGCAGCATCCCACTCCACGCTGTTTCCCTGGCTTCTCACCTCCATTTCCCTTTCTGTTGCCATTTGGCAACCCGTTGATGCCAACCCCACCTTGTCACCCACACTGGCAAACTTTGCTACTCCAGCAGCAGCACCAGGTCCCCTTGGGATGGTCCTCTTCGCTGCTCCCTACAATCTCATTTATAATCACCATTACCAAATTGCAGCTTTCTGAAACACTTGGTGACCATCACCCAGAATACAGAGGATCCTGACCGCAGGGGGAAACTCCACCAACAAGCACAAAAACTGCCTAAGCTAAACAGGGTGAATGATCAACAGTGATCCTCAATATCGTATCAGAATTTAGGATAATCTATCAGCTCACTTTCTAATGACAATACCAGAGGGAGCAGCAAACACAAGTGTCCTACTTTGACCATGTAGATGAAGTGAATAATTATTAGTGCAATTAACACGGACAATAAAACATAGAAAAAATTACAGGCCTTTTTTTTCCCCTGCTTCGGGAAACTGCTAAATAAACAGCGCCTAGATCTTGTACCATGCACCAAACTTAGCTTTTGACATAGATTTCGTGTGGAGAGCAGGAGAGGTGGGTTTTTTTTGAAAAAAGAAGTCCATTTTCAAAAATTACCTCTGAAAAACAGAAAATCCTTGAGGGTATTTTCCTCTCTTCATAAGCTGAATATTGAAACTGGGTTACAAGAGAAAAGCAACCTCTACCATGTTTCTCACAACACAGTATTAAACAGCATTCTTAGGTTTCTGAGTTACATTTGTTTTTAAATTGCTTTTAACACAAGAACATCAGGTTAATGAGTTTTATCCAGTTTGACTGGAGGCACTGAAGCAGATGTTGCACGTGTACAGGTCTGATTCTTTTAAAGAAGTAATTTTTGAAGAATTAATTCCTGTTATTTATTTTTGGGTGAAACAATGACATCCTTAGAACAGGACCATGGAACAATTGAGAAGTCTGGCAATCCTGATACTGAAACATGACAGGAGAGGGGGAAGGATTTATGAAAAGAATGAGAAATTTCAGAAATCAAAGAAAAAAAAAATTAAAGTGAAGAATGAAAGAGAAGAGACTGGGATTTTTTTTAACTTTTTAAAAAATCAGTACTTTCCAGCACCCCTTTTTATTCAAACCTTTTGCCTTCAGAAGCCTAATGCTTCAAAATACTTCTCACCAGGGCACCATATAAACAAAGGAGACTGGGGGAGGAAGGTGTAGATTACCAGCTTTAGTTGCAAGACTTGTACTTCTGCATATTGTTTCCAGGAGAGGCAATGCAGAAAATCAGAAAGCATGTTTGAAGGCAGTCTATAGAGCAGTTTAGTAGCATCTGTTTTCATCAAGCTGTCTTAACACTAGGGCTTTTCACCATTTGTGAGTGATTGCAGGAGCTATTACTTTCAATTAATTTAGAACAAACAATATTCAATTTGAAAGTTACAACATGAGTGTTCCAAGGAGACCTGCAAAGCAGGAGAAACAAGACAAAGGCTCCTTTCCCCTTACACAGTACTTGAAGTACATTGGTCTTTAACTACCTCTAATACTGATCTGTACAAACTGTTTGCATTAGGCTTGTGGGCCTGAGAACACAAACGTCTTCATGGAATCATGTTATGTCTTGGTTTCCTATAAACAAGTCTAAGGTTGAAGCTTCATTTTCTTGGAGTCCCTGCTCCTCATTTTTTTTCTTGATCTCCTAGACTTCTCTATCACCTTCCCTTAACAAAGCAGCTCCTGTGAGTGAAAACCAGCATATTGTGAGCTGCAATGTTGGATTTGGTGTCATCTCTCCAAAGCTCCCTTTCTATTCTCTGAGAACAAGCCCCCTCCATCCTCTCCTTTCAGAAGAAAACCAGGGTCCATGTCACATACAAGTGACACAATTTGTGTGGGATGTGAGGATCATCCAAGTCATCTCCAAATCAGACCACAGGAGCACCAGATCAAGCCACCCAGCATGAAGAAGAGACACAGAGCCCATATCTCTGGCCACAGCCCTTCCCAGGTCCTGCTATGGAAGCAGGGTGGCATGGAAAATATAAATAATCCACTTGGGCAAGGACCATGTCTTTTCCCCTTCTCCATTTCAAGTTTTATTCACCAAGCATCCAAAGCCTGACTGAAAACCCGCTTCCAGAAATTAAAGAATCACAACAGGAAAAAACTGCAAGAAGATCAATCACACAACTGTCTAGTGAATAACCCAGCAGGCCACAGTGTTTCTTTAGAGATCTGCAAGGAGCCAAGAGATGACAATACTCTAATTAAAACAGTGAGCTACAAATGCGTCCAAAAGGCTTTCCTTCCCATCCAGCCCCGGCTCAGATACTAGGCAATGAAGTAAACATCAAGTTGCACTGGGAGTTGTTTCCATAAAGAAAATACAGATAATGAGGCATCCCTAAAAATTCTTCTCTTTCTTTTTTTTTTTTTTTTCTTTTAATTTAAAATTGAGAGGACCATGTGAATAAACGGGATGGTGTCTGAGGCAAAAGGACAGATGGTTCTGCTCCCAGAGCAGTGCATGAAACCAAGGCTTATTACAAGCTTTTTCTTTTACTTAGGGCTTTTTTATTTACTCTTCTTTCTCTCTTCACTCATCTATTCATCTACCCATTGGAGTACTGAAAATTCAAGTTCTTGTTCTTCCGATTCATATTCAAATCAAAACACATACAAGCACACAGCAGAGCTTTCAGAGTGAAAGTTGGAAGAGTTTTGTTGTAGAATTTCTTTTAAATTTTTTTAAGTGTATAACAAGCCAATTACAGAGGCTGAATCAGTACCTTTTATATGAATACACAGGAAATGAGAGGAACATGGCAATGGTGACACATCTTCCAGCCTGAACTCCCTGGCACATGTGGTATGTGCTATTATTTTACATATAATGAGTAACTTGTAATGTGTTTATCTTTTCAAGAAAACCACTTTTCCCCTCACTTTTGCATTCCATGGATGCTTAATGAAGTGGTTTTGCTTTTAATGAAGGTAAATGCATAAATAATCTCTTCAGAACAATTCCTGTGCTTTGGTCATGGTCTCTATAGATGCACTCATGTCCTCAGCTGCCAAAAGAAAAGAACGTTGGCCACCTGCTTCAAGGCCAGCGGGAACAAAAGATTTTACAGAAAGCAGAGTAATCAGATAAGGCCTGATGCTACTCTCGCTCTTGGAAACATGCACAGCATTATTTCCTTCATATTGAGTCCCCATTCTCAGTTACATCCTGAGACTTGACTTGCACAAGAGAGCAGGTCTGATCCTGCTCAGGCCAGGTGGAAGCTGTACACCCTCAGGACAGCCCTCGTGCTCCAGGAAGACAAGCTGTGCCCTGCAGCACCCTTCAGTGCCCATGTCTCAGACCACAGAGAAAAGTGATGGTTCTGCAGTACAGAACATAACATCAGCCTCTCTGCAGGGCCTCCTGGCCAGATACCCAAACACTGGATCTGTCTGTGCCTCCAGCTGAGCTACTTGCTACAACTAAAAGAGTCTTGAAGACTCTTAGGTGACCCAGAGAGTCAATGGAAAAGGTCTTTCCATCTAGAATTATCGGCCCAGCAGAGAAAACAGAAATCAAATATGGCAATGTCATGCTGGGATCAAGCTTTTTAACGGTTTTATTGAATGGATTTCAATTGAAACATTTCAGAGCAGCCTAATAAAATGAAACACTCCAGTTCAGAGCAAATTTAAGACTTGCATTAATAGTTTCCTGTTAGGAAACCAAAAACCAAATGGCTGAGCATCTGTACTTATCACAGGGCTGTTACAGGGGTAGCTCCTTCACTAGGTCTTGGCTAATTCCTTTAAGGTACATGGGCATTGGTCTGCTGACTTTATGACCACTGTTACCTGCTTTCCACAGAAATATCAGAGGACTTGCTAACATAAAAGACAGCAGCCCCATAACAGCCACACTGTGACACTCCACATAAACTTCGAGTGGAAGGGAATCATATTCCAGAGAGCATACAAACGTTTAGGGAGACAGAGTGTACTCAACCACATCAGACATGGGAACTACTAGCAATGTTTCTACAAATAATACTAGAGACCTATAGAAATGAGAACTAGGCAGGAAGGCCATCATTTTCTGATTTATGAGGAAGTTGTCCTTGATCCACCTGGATCATTGCTCCAGCTCTGGAACAGCTGAGCAATTGGTACCAACCGAACCGTCAATACTACGATCAGTAGCATAATGCTACTTTTTCTCTCAAATACAACATGTTTCCTTCCCGCATCTTTACTTCTTGTCTTTAACCTTGGAGTAAAATTAGATGCTTCGTAATTAAAAAGAGAAACAAAGAAGAAAAAAACCAATTTAAAGCTAATAGTCATTACAATCACCATAATAAATTTATAGGAAACGCATTTAACGATTACCCTGGAAATCCGGAAACTGTTCTGTTATAATTAAAAGGATAATTATCTTTCACTATTTTAATACACTCATGAATTAAAAATTTAGGAAAGCTTTGCCAAAGTATATTTATTTGCATGTACTACAAATAACTCATCATGTGTTCTACATGTATCTTTATACCACGTAGTAATTTTCATTTGGGGGACAACGGTGCAAATATGCTTTCAGGTTAGTCAGCTAGATGCATGCAGATTTGTCCATCGCTAAAAAAAATGGATGTAGAACATTGTTTACACTAAAAAGTACAGTTGCAGCAGCACACTTTGCAGGTGCCTGTACCTCAGTTATTACAGTTAAACAAAATAAATGTAAAAGTCTTCCTTTTTATTTGTTTATTTTAAGACTGCCTATGCTTTAAAAATCAACCATTTTTATCATCCAATTTGAATTGAGTATGTTTCAATTTAATTTCAACTTAATTTGAACTTAAAAAAATTGATTCTTTGGCCTATTTGGTTCTTGACTCCTTCAAAATCAATTTATCATCATTTTATATCCACTAATCGCTATTTTTAATAAGGGCTTTGGGGTTGTCACTAGCAAACCAAAAAAGCAGTTATTGCCCAGCGCCAGGGGGAAATACCATGGCCACTCAGCTACAAGCAGATTGGACACGGATGAGCAAGACAGAAGAACCTGTGGGCACCAAGACAGACCCTATGGCACATTTGCAGGACCCCTCCCATCCACAGAAGAGTTCCCACACTTACTGGCCACCCAAATCCTTCACCAGAATTTCACATTTCTGGGTGCGAAAAGCTTTTCAGTAAGGGTTTTAGTCAGAACCAGAATAAGCAATCATAGAATGGTTGGAGTTGGAAGAGAGCTTAAAGATCATCAAGTTCCAACCCCCCTGCCATGGGCAGGGACACCTCCCACCAGACCAGGTTGCTCCAAGCCCCATCCAGCCTGGCCTTGAACACCTCCAGGGATGGGGCAGCCACAACATCTCTGGGCAACCTGTTCCAGTGCCTCACCACCCTCACAGGAAAGAATTTCTTCCTAATATCCAATCTAAATCTCCCCTCTTCTAGTTCAAAACCGTTACACCTTGTCCTAACACTACACTTACTGACAAAGAGTCCTTCTCCAACTCTCCCATAGGCTCCCTTCAGATACTGGAAGGCTGAATGGCACTGGCCATGAACTTACCTACTCAAGATTACTCCTGCTTGCAGTAAGAAAACTCACAGTACCTCACTTGCACACAAATCTAAGGTAATTTGTGCAAGTTACATCACACACCATTTCGAATGTTAAATAGTGTGGTCAAATCACAAACAGCCTGTGAACAAATCAAAACCAGCAGAAGCAAAACAAAGCTTTGCTACAAATCGTACATCCAGCTCAAGAAATTAGGTTGAATAACTCACTGTTATGTTTGGGTTTGTCACCTGTTATGGCACAGCACAGAGCAAAAATCTTTGCTGAAGAATGAATGTATCCTATTTAGAGTTCCTTTCAGCAATGATTTTATATGGTTTGCAGGTGTAGGTCACGGGTGAAATATAGACCCTGATCCCTGTTGCTTGAAATATAGATCTCTATAAACAGTCCTATAAAATAAGATACTGTCTGAAAAAACGCTGCTTGCTTCTTTTTTTTTTTTAATGGAAAATGTAGACACATGCTTGTTCCTCAGTTGAAGTAAAGATGCTTCTGAAGACTGAAAAGGGATACAGATTGAAATAAGAAAATATGAATTGCAAGGACATTTAGTATGCAATTATATAAGCAGAAGACCCTTAATAAGTTGCATAAACAAGCACAGTTTATAAACTCAATTATAAAAAACTAGTTCAGTTTCAGTTTTTCAGTAAAAAAACAGGAGTGATGTTAGATTGGTAATATATTTTGGCATGCCTCTTTCTTTTTATTTATGAAAATGTGTAATATGAAATGTACAGAACTAAATTGGAAGGAAACGCAAACATTAGCCAGGGCAAAGAACCAGAAAAAAACACCTAAAGAGATGATATACATAGGCATTAAATAACCACTTACATGGAAAAGTAAAGTGATACATCTCAGGAAAATCTGTGTAAAATGTACTACAGTAATGCCAAGAGGTTCAGAGAGCAACGGAACTAATGTAACTGGGTTTCAGACTTGAGTCTAACAAGGTTTAAGTGAAACATTTCCTCACATTGGATTTTCATAATAGCACTATCCTTGGTGAGTTCTTTGGTGTCCAACAGGCGTGGAGATAATGCTGTGGCTTTTCTAGCAGAAGGAGCTAATACAGATTTTCTTCTTTATCTAGTATTTTCATTTCATGAAACTTACAGGAATTCAGTGTCTTTGAAAACTCTGTATTTGTCAAATTTGGTTGAAAACTGGGGATATTAATGATAAAAGCCAGATAATCTAGAAAAAGAAGTTGACTACTGGAGGAACTTACATGGGAACCAAATTGAAGAATGAAGTACTGGTAGACAGAGAGGTAAGAATTTATGAGCACTTGACATGTATTATCAAAAAGAGAAATGACTTGGTACTATGAGATGGCACAATTTGCACACAGTTGCAAAAGGAACTTCATCTTTCCAGAGAATCGAGGGAAAGGGGCGCAGTATTGCCATAGTTACCTGATGTTCGCATGGATGGCCAACTCATCAGTACCAACACAGTTCCCAGGAGGTGAAAGGGCTGCAGATTCGAGCCTCTTGTGACTTGATCAAAATCACATAGGAACTGCAGCAGAACAAGAGCAGAAGCCACGCCTACCTTCATTTTGTTTTAACCTTTCTTCAACAGGACCATAACAATTTCAGAACATCATCTCCTGCAGAGCACACACAATGCCATGCAGAAAAAGGCCCCCTCTGGCCTACTTTCTCACCGCCGAGGATGATGCATATGGTCTCTGTGGGTTAGTGTTAAGCTTAGACTATTTGCAAGGGGAAAGTGCAAGTGCAGTTTCCCAGTAAACGGAAAGCCTGAAGCCCATGTCAGTACATCTGCAGTCTGGCACCACCACACTTTGTGGCTGCCAACTTGAGATTTTCATGGATGACAGTGTTCAGCAACACCAGTGACCATCTGTTTCTTCCTCCTCCTCTTCCTCTTCTTCATTCTCCTTTGCTTCTACTTAACTCGTTCTTAAGTGACCAAGATATCCTGGAAGCAAAAGCAGATCAAAATTTGCAGTGGATGGCACAACATCTGCTGATTTAACTCCCAGGAAAAAGAAGAAAATTGCAGTGAGGCTTTGAAAGAGGGTGTGACATAGAGGATTAATGGGGAAAATGGAGCAGCTTGAAGTTAAAGTCACCACAGTTGTGATTTGACAGACTGTTTCCCTGGGTGGCAGGTGGAAGAGCAAGGCCCCATAGAGGGTGTGTCGGAAAACAGGAATGATGTGATTGCAGTGCACTGTAACCAAAAATAAAAGCAAGCCGATCCCTGCTTATCTCTGCAGTAGCCTGATACGCAGGGGGTGAGCAGGAATGAAGATGAGCAGCTTTGCTCAGGTGCACCGTTTCTACTTTATACATTAAGTACTTTAAAGCAAGGGATCATTCTGATGCTTTGCATTTCGATGCTCGCAGCCTACGTCTTCCCATGACAACACACCAGAAGAGTTTAAACTTTCCTTCTAGGAATTTAGATTAACCAAGGATGCCTACACCACCCCTAATTCTGTTTTAGAATTAAATAGAGGCTTTGCCTTAGGAAAATTCAAATCCTATGTCAGCAGTTTATCAGATGGCTTCTAGCTAAGGGACATATTAAAGGACAAGACCTGATTCTGCAGCCAAACGGCCACATGCAGGCCAGTGAAGTGCACACTATAAATAACCAGTACTCAGCTAGACTGGGGTGAGGGAGAAAACATCCCACACGGAGCCAAGTCTCCCATTTGCTGAACCGCTCCTTCTTTCTGGAGGCACTGAAACAAGAAACACTGTGGGTTCAGCAGGTCACATCCCTGCCCAGTCCTGGCTCATTTCACCATCTCAAAATAAATTAAGAAACAGACAGCGCTGTGCAGAGGAAGGAACAGGGACTATTCCCGTTACCTGAGGCCTATCTTTGACATTGGTTTTGTGCTGATGCAACTGTTCTAGTTAGAAGTCATGTCAGACCACAGGCACATCTGTCTCCTTACTATGATCTCCAAGATCCCGGGGGAGGATGTCTAAGGGAGACAGGGCAAGCATGCAGTGACACACACCCCAAGCCCTCAGCCAGCAGCTCACAGCACAGGGAGTTCCCAGGGGTGGGGGTGGAGGGAAGAAAAGGGGAAAAAAAAAAAAAAAAAAAAAGAAATTTAATATTACTGAATGTATTTTTCTTCTGTAAAGATGCCCCTTCCTTTTCAAACCCACGCAAACTTTTACCATCTACAGCATCTTCTGGCAAGGACTTCCACAGGTTATGCAGCTGGTGAAGCAACACTTCTGTTCATTTTGAACCTGCCATCTGCCAGTTTCAAGTGATGTCACCAGTTCTTTATTGGAAAATACAGTAATTTCCCTGTTCACCTGACACAATGTTAATTTCTTCAGACCTTACTCATTCTTTCTGAAATAGGCATCTTCATGCCAGTGGATGTATTCCCTTTCCTGCAGAAGAAAACAGATGTTGCCTACCTAGCTGCTAATTTTTACCTTTTCTCTTAATTGAAATTACCTTCTGCATCCTTAGTTTTATAACTTAATGTCCCTTATGTTGATGGTTATGCAGTTTATAGATATTCAGTTGAAGAAAGTAGGCAAGTTTCTTCAAATAATAAATATTAGAAAGATATCTACTACAGTCAATTGGAATTAAAGGGTTAGAAATTGTAATTTCTTTCAAATTCAGAAAGCATTCCAAAGGCTTTCTCTGGGGCTGCAAAGGACATGGTGTCACAGTATTTTTTTGATATGGGAGCATTGCATGCAGTCAACCTGACAATTTCAGCTGATTCAGCTCATGCCACTGCACCTTATGTAAGGATGGAGAACTAAATGGCTCTTGCATCTAAGGAAATGGAGTAGCTTTGACTTTACTTACCAAGAACCCTACCTATCAGCATCAACACATCTGGGTCCACCAGCCACCTCTCCTAACAGCCAGGCTTGGGCTGATCTCAGTGAGGACCTGTATCAATTCCACCTTTATCCCCTGTGGAAAAAGATTTTCTACCTGTTCAAAAGCTAAAGCCTTTAATTTTTCCAATTGTGAAAATGAGATACCAGCATACAAAGCAAGCCTAACACAGTGCTGATGTGACAAGCAAGCAGTGTGTCTTGCGAAAAAACAGAGGATCCAAAAGGAAAGATGCCTATTGCTAAAATAATCTAATATACTTCAAAAGAAGCTGGTATCTCCCCAGTCCTGTACTGCAGCAGCTAAAACCTGAACTAACAATGACTGCCAAATCGTATGAAACTCTAACCACAGTATGACTGAATAAGCCTTCAACCAAGCATTACAAGAAAGGAATTCTGGCACTCAGCACAATGTCATTTTAGAGGAAAGCGGATGTTCTGTTGTGACACAACATAAATGAATATAAATGCATTAAACCTCTTTAACAGCTTCTCAACAATAATGTGTACTAAATGCTCAGAGAAATTCCTCCAGGTAGCAATGATTAAATAAATGTAAAATGCTTTCATATTAAGAAGGCACGATCTTGTGTCAGGAAAGAAAGGTATGACTTCCTTTTAACTCCAGCTTCAAAGCACCTACACTGAGCACAGTAACATACTCAGGACACGACAGGTCAGCCTCCGCATCCAGCCCAAAGAGGAGTCTAAGGAGCAACTCAAAGCTCATCAGCAGCGAGATCAAAGCAGCATTACTTCAGGGAAGGAGAGGCAGCATCAAGCCAGCACAGCTCCCAAGGTAGATAGAACTTGCTGGGAAGAAGACATGAGGATAAAAGGTCTTAGAAAAGAGTCAATTTCATTAATTCCTTGTGTTGGTCAGCCACCATTATCCTGTGTCTTTGGTGAATGGAGCTAGTATCCTCCCTTCACCCCAGAGGGACTGGCTGCCCGAGCCCAGCTGCAGTAGTCAGGTGCAGGGAGAGGGAAGGATGAATCATGCACTCCAGTGTTTTAGCTGGGGAGGTCGATGCGCTAATGATTGGTTTAACAATTATTTATGCACAAACAATCTTCCAAATTTTCTCTGCAGAAAAAATAAAGCAAACTAGCCACAAGCTTTCAATTGACTCATCCCCCTGCACCTCATGTCTCTATAAATGTGACACAGTTGCACACCAAGTCACAGGCAACTGATCCATGCCTTTGAGCCAGTAGAACACCAAGCATCTGCCTGGTTTTTCTGCTGGGATGCAAAAAACTCTTCCTCTGAGAAGTATCACATCATGTGAACCTCACCTTGATTGAAGGTCCCTTACCGAGTCAGGAGTCAAGAACAATGGTGTTACATGGTTTACAAGAGGTTGGCAGCTACTCAATCAAAGAAAGGCCTATTTAGTGAGCTTATATTATTTAAACCTCACTACTGGTTTCACTTAAAGGTGAAACACAAAGCAAACATTGGGGATGTGTCTGGGTAAAGCCAGAAAAATGCACGTTAAAAATATATCTCCAAAACTACTAAGTTTTAAATAGAGCTGCTATCAGTAATGGGATGTTCAGTGGCTGAAGTGCCTTTAAACAGAAGTGATAACCATACCTCCTAAGAAAAGCATCTCTCAAGACAGGTGAAGCCCTGTCTGTGACAGAGAACCAGTCAACATCCTCTACAAGACAGGAATTACTGTGACAGCACTGTCAATCTCATCGGCGGGGCCAGCAGCCTGCCTGCAGTGCAGTACAACAGCAGACACTCCCAGGGTAGACGAATAAAAACAAGAACTGGTTACACATGATCGCAAATGGGTAGTAATCCATGAGAAGGGGGATACTCCAACCAGTCCTTAGGGTAACAGAAGAGCATCTAACATGGTGCAACCTGTGTTTTCTGCTATGTGTCACAGCACATAAATGATGCCACTTAGAACTAAGTTCAGGCTTAACGAATTAGTCCAATCTGTCAAAGTTTTACTCAGCCTTCCCAACACTTCTTTGAGGATCTGTACTTCTCCATTTGAAGCAAGAACAAAACCTCTTTTTTTTTGGCAAAGCTTCCAAGTTGTGATGACTGCAATTCAGCCCCTGCCAGTATTTGTCAGTGGCAAGCTGTAATTTCTGCTTTCCTAGCAACCCTCCACCTCTCCTTTTGCCTTTTGCCTGCTTTGTTCCCTCCTTGCATTCTGCCTCACTCCACATTCACAAAAACCTAGCAGTAGGAACTATTTTTTTGTTTCTACGGCGCTTGTCATTTATAATTCCTTGCTTCTCCAAGGGTTTGAAAGCACTATCGGCTGTAAATAATAATTCCAATGACACATTTTAATTTTTTTTACCGTCATAGTTCTCTTTCTCCTTTGTGACTTCTTTTTCTGTTATTTTTCTTTCCAGTTTCTTAAATTTCATCTATTTCTTAGCTGTAATATGTTTTAAAGAAAAAAAAATCTGTATATTCTTTTAGATGAAACCAGTCTTCTGCACTAGAAACAGTAATTATTTCGTGTAGCCACACACAAACACGTTTCTTGTCACTAACTGCCTGACAGCATTTCAGATGTTGGGAGAAGTTTCTGTGTCTAATAGAACGGAACAAACTTGCCACAGTTAATGTTTATATAACTTAACTTTGTAAGTTATATAAAAGGATCCCACCCCACACCTACAGCAAAGAAATTTGACTGCCACATATTTAAATTAAATGCCCAGTGGAGTTTACTGGTTGGAAACTAGCAGAAGATTTACTGAAAGGAGTTAATGGTCAGATTGCCTGAGTGGAAAGTTTTAACTGAGACTTATTAGAATTGGAGATTGAGGAAACTGAGGCCTGCAGGTAATTTAGAAACAATTTAAACTGCAGAGCTCCAAGTTCTGACATGTCACAAGCTGCTGAGGACTGGCTTTACCGCAATCATTGTCAAACTGTCCTTCCTGATAGCATCAGTCTGCAAGAGCTTCACCCTCACTCTGCTCCAAGCAACAGTGATAATTTCATCACTAAAAATGGGAATCCCCCATCTCTTTGCTAGAAGGAAAGCTCTCCAAGTTCTAGGATAGTCAAGAAAATTATTTTTTCTGTTCCCCTCAGGACAGCAAGAAGCAATGTGGCAGAGTCAAAGACCAAGGGAAGGCATGTGGCTAGCTTTTCCGCATCTCTGCCATCAGGGTCTGCTGAGCCCTAAAACAGGTGGAACAAAAATTCAATGCCTAAACGTGCCCGGAGAATTGCACCAACCCCCAGCCCAGAACCAAATGTTGCTTGTTTGCTCTAAATCAATGTGATGGAGACGGCTGGCATGCTACAGGCCTGAAAAATCAGGAGACATGCACAGTGCCTTCTTGCATTGCCTCTGCCTCTTCCAGGATTTTGGTCTGCATAAATATAAATAGCTGTAGATATACATAATACTCATAATTCTTCAGAAAGCCCTTTTACTACTTTTGTCATCCCTGTGTTGAGAAAAATCATCCCAGAGCTCCTTGCAATGTAAAAGCAAAGGACAAACCCAAGCAGAGAGCAGCAGCCCAATGCTCCGACTCACAGCCAGCCCCAAGCACTGTGCCATCAGGGGGTCTTTCTTCACACCCAGCTGCATTCACCAAGTCCCTGCCCTCTGTCAGGAGAGCCACAAGGCTGTACCTTTAGGAAAGAATAAATTTATAAGGAAGCTACAGTAAAAACAGATAACCACTTATGACAGCACTCCCTTCCGTGATTCCTTCTCCATCCTCATTACAGGACTAAGCTGCTTTCTACTGCATCTGCTACCACTTGTCTCTGGTTTCAAACAAAAAACATGTTCGAGGGCCCCTCCCACCAATGCACAAGGGCTGATCAGGGCTCTACAGATTCGCCTCCACACACACCCCTGGCCTGCATGCCAGGGAAATAAATATATGGTATTTCAGAGGCATAGGACATAAATTCTGGCTTGGTTTAGAACCCTGTGGGCAGTAAAGTGCTCTGCCTATTAAAACATAAATTATCATCTGAGTATAGCTGATGAGAGGCTGGGACTAATAGGAAGTGGTACTAAATCAGAATTATAGCAATGCTCTTTCCCATCTGACTGCAGGAATTTACTCTCCTCCTTAGCGAGCCTCAGAATGGCAGATGAAAATTAAGGCTAGTTTGTATGGGAGTTCAGAAGTAAATTGTTAACCTCCCCAAACACATCCTTATCAGTAAAGTATCTTCTTAATCCCATCAACTATGATTGTGGAACACCTGTCACCACCAAACTTCCAAGTCTTTATGAAAAGAAGAAATTTAATCTCACATTCATCCTCTGAATTATGTAGCAGCAGCATTAATAGTAACATTAGGTCTACCGAGAAATTGAGCCTGGTACTCATTACCAAAGCTGGGCTTTCAAAAAAATCACTCAACATGGTGGCTATGAATTTCCTTTGAAAAATCTGAACCTATATTACAACAGTGCTGAGTCTCCTTAGAAAGCCCGGCCCTGTGGAACATGCAAATCCCCACACAAGGTAGCTTCTCTACCCTGCTCTGCTCTTTCCCTCCACCATTAGGTCCCATCCAGAAAAAGCTCAGGGGGAGAAACCAGCAGCAGCTCTGCACCACCCCAGGGTTCATTACTGTAAAGCACATGTAAAATACACTAGAAAGCACCCTGGAAGTCAGCAAGGGCTATCAATTGGCCTCATTGCTTCATCTTTTCTCAAAGCAGAGAACTGAAACCAAGGTCTATTGCATCCCAAGCAGCAGCTTTCTCTGAGAAGTTTTAATGTAAAGCAAAATTTTACAGCTGTTTTTATAGCAAGGACAATAACACTGACAGACCTTAAACTAGCAGCACAAATACCACCGCAGCATGAGGAGGGGACTTCACCACAAACGTTTGCTCAAGTTTCTGTCTTTACCTCACTGAGGACAGGCATTATTAATTCAACTTGTGAGATTTTTCTGAACATTTCTGTCAATTAGCTCCTGTCACCTAGCAAACATGGCTTCAGTTCCTCTCATGCCAGCCCTTTATCTCAGGGAGGGCCTGTTAGTCTGATTGTAAAGATGGAGAATTGGGGCAAAATGCAATAACTTAGTGATGTACCCAGAGCAGCACTGAAGATCCAGGAATTTAATCCAGATCACTTCAACTTCTCCCTGTAGCTTTAACCCAGACCAATTCTTAAATTCTCTTCTGGGGATTAGAAAAAAGTAATCATGACAAGTTTAAAGTGCTTGAAGAGACCAAAACCTCCAGCTTATTTATGATCTACAGATAAATCAATACATTCAGATAAAGTTTCTGTTTGCCAGTAATATTTTCTTTGACTCCTGAATTTTCCCTTTTCTCCAGATGCTCGTTTCCTAAATCATACTAACTCACATCTTTTATTTATGGTCCATCTATGCTATTCTGTGCTCCACAACAGAGCTAAAAGACACTACTGAGATACAGCTCCTAGAGAATGGCTGCTCCCTAGCTCGTGTCTAGAAAGTGTTGCGACTGTCACAAAGAAAGATTGTGCTCCCCTGGCATTTCTATAGTCTGTAACGTGTCCTTCTGGATTGATGTCCCTGGGCATTACTGAGAAAACAGCATTCCTGACACAGATATATATTTTTTTAAATGATGATCGAGAGCCAGAATAAATTGAATGTCAATGTTTAGGAATAGATAACAGTTTCAGGATCACAGCACCCATAGCTGCTCTGGATGACTGTGGAGGAACCCTTTTAACTCCAGGTTTGGCTTCTTGCACTACTTGTACTACATAACCAAAGTTAAACTCTGCTGGAGGATGATATAGAGCCACATGGTAAAGCAGATTACAATGGCTCCTTGGTGTTTCACTCCCAACACAGTGATGTCCTATTGTTCATTATAAGTAAAGTGGAAAATCAGTCCCGCATTGAAATGATAGGCCTTTGTGACACACAACACAATTGGACTGTGCTCCCATGCCATCCGAACTAAACAGGAGCAGAATTGTTACACAAGTCCCAAGGTGCCCACTGATGTGAGATGTAGTTTTTATTTATTGGAGAAGACACTTCATACTCTGGGAAAAAGTTATTTGCTGGCCTTAAATCATCCACACAGGAACAACTAAAAAGTGCTGCAAATGTATCAAGAAGGAATTTAGGACTGAATATGGAAAGACAGGAGTGAATACACCAAATGAGCAAGACTAAAGTTAGGTTTAAGAGGCAGGGAGCACATTTTAGAATGGAAGAGCAGTCTTGCCTCAGTGCTCCTATGGGCACTGCCCAAAGATACTTCCCACTTTCAGAGCAGGCCATGCACCAGCCAGAGGATCACAGTCTTGCAGGCTACGTGGATGCTGGATACTTGGGGTGGGATTTTCAGAGACCCTAACAGCTACTGAAGGACCAGTTCAAGTTAAAGCCAGCAAGGGTTTTCTGTCTTGGAGATACTCCCTTTTGGGCATGTTTTTTACTCAGGGTTTGGGACACAAATCTTACCTTTCCTCATTTCCTCAGACCTGCAGCTCAAGGCGTAGGCTGCAAAGGAAGACAGTGGAGGGGAGGGGAGAAAGGACGGTACAATTCCTCTGTCTCTGTACCTGCTAGAGGATTTGGAGAACAGACCCTGTCCCTTCTAAAAAGAGATAACTATGGGAGTCATCCAAGGGATTTTTCACTGCAGTGACCAAACAAAACCTACCACCTTCTTCATTTTGTAATGCTTCAAAACAATATCATTTTGAAACAGAAAGCCCTACCATAATTTCCCCTGTCTCTCATTACAGTGTTCTCCCCGAGAGCTTCCCAAGCTCCTCTGCTGGCTGTTGTTCAGTGTGTGTCCCAACGGAGCCAGCCCCAACGCCCGGGCTGAGGAAGGCTGGGTCTGACACGTGCTCTCATCCTGCTGCACAGTCGTATTTGCTACTGCATGATGCAAATCATGCCAGCCACACCAGAATAACTGAAATAGTAAATGTTGCTAAAATCCAAAGAATACAAAGTATGCCTAGCCCAGGCATCATTTCCTTGTCATTAATTCGTCCTCAACACTTCATAAACTTTTATTGTAAAGCACGCATTTGGAATTTAAAGAAATTCTGAAATTCAGCAATATCCAATGATCATGCTCAGTGTGTACTCTGCATGAGAGAGAAATTGTTGTGTCTGTTTGCTGTTGTGAAGTGGTAACCCATATGTTCCTCACATTAGGAAGATATTTAATGTATGCCCTGGGCAAATAACAGACTATGGAGCATCTGAACCAAACAGAACCATCACCCAAAGATAAGACATGACTGTTAAAATCGAAAAAAGAAAAAAAAAAAAAAAGCAGCTATTTACAGTAAATTAAAAAGTTATCTATCAAATCTCACTTATGGTAATATAAAACTATTCCCAAACTTTAATTATTATGATGAACTAGTCTCCTGTGGCTTGTTCGTTTCACGCAACTAAAAAAAAAATGATGTTAATAGTCTTCTAATTATATTAGTATTCTGCATAAAAAACCCCAAAACTGGTTCACATTTATTACTCTGTCTGGGAAAGTTATGGATCATCTTGCTTTTCACTTAACGCTTTTTAATTTTTATATCAGAAATACTAATAAGTGTGGCGTTATTAGATCATATTTGCTTTCACTTCCAACCCAAGAAAATGATCCACTTTGTTTAGCTGCCACAATTAAATTAATTTATTTTTCTATGGCATGGTTTTTGATAAGAGCTTTTATCAGAAGTTTGACTGTATTAAGCTTAATAGGACATCTCTCATTAAAATAAAATGCAAAAAGAAAATATGCTTCATTAAAATCAAACAATGGCTTTACCCCCCACTGAACCCCATTTTTGACTCATTAGCATATTTAATAGAGAAGATAACTGTGGCTTCCGCTTGAACAAGAGCCACAATCTGAAGTTCTGGATTTGTTTAAAATCCACTGCTGTGTCTAGAGATGGCCACAGCAGAAATGGCAAAGCAGCGAAATTTGGCACATTTTGGATTTGTTGGCCATTGATTTTCTGTGGTGATCACAGGACAGTATCAAGAGTTTGCCTGTCACTCCCTAGAATATTTACAATATATTCCAATGGCATCAATTAAAAGATATCC
Organism: Pedionomus torquatus; assembly: GCA_013398155.1. Classification (NCBI taxonomy): domain Eukaryota; kingdom Metazoa; phylum Chordata; class Aves; order Charadriiformes; family Pedionomidae; genus Pedionomus; species Pedionomus torquatus. The sequence goes on from VZRU01004326.1 coordinate 266,980, forward strand.
TGTAATCCCCCGTAGTCCAATGCTAGAAGACAGAGAAGTGTCTATTTGAAAAGGAACTGACCCACAGCCTAGAAAATCAACCTCTAAACACACTCTATTGGGAGAACTGGTTTCTGTAGAAACAAACTGTTGATTTTTGGGTTCATGACTGGTTTGGCCTCCAAAAGGGGCAGGAAAATAAAAAAAATTTTTCAAAAGACAAAAAAGCTACCTGAAAAAACCTCAACTCTCAGCATAAGTTAAGAGAGAGACAGAGGTATAGAGTCTAGAGTTCTTGCTGTTCCACCCAATTTCAACTCCCACTACTAATCCATTTCACATTGGTAGGATGCAGCATCCCCTAACGTGCATGCATGTCCAATAGCTCTGTGCCTTCCCAGCTCCCTTACCATTTTCAGTAAGCAGGGAAAGGAGACTAACTCCAGGGGTCCAACAGATACTTCATAAAAGAAGAACGTGTTCTCATTTTGGCTTGACGGTGGATAAGAAAGGAAAAAGAGTTTAATAAAGATGTTAGCGTTGATTCCAAGCCATACAGAGATCCTTTCATGCTGCCAAAACAGTGGAAAAGAGTCTCAGTGTGGGTGAAATTCAGGCCTCTCACAGATAAGTAGAAACTGCTAAAGAATCTGATAGTTCACCCTCCTGGTAGGTAACAGACAGGCTAAGGAAATAAAATGTGCAGTGATCAATGTTGTGTACATGTCCCATCCATCATTGCCTGAATGGATCCAGAGAGCAATTTTATCCTAATAACACCGTGTCGGTTAGGATAATTCTTTTGTTTTTCTGGCACCTACTCCGTTCTTCTTCTTCAGAAGTTTCTCAAGAATTTTCTGAAGTTGTAACTTTTGCCTAGCCAACTGTACTGCTGTCTCCTATCCTCTTTAAACAGATTTCTGCTCACAGTTGAACAGACATTAGCTGCCATAACAAAGCAGAAGCCCATATGCAAAGTTTGCTTGTTTGCACCAGTGTCCTGTGCTTCAACTCAAAGCCAAAATGCCCATATGGCCACTGGAAAAAAAAAAAGGGGGAAAAAAACCAACCCCGTAGAGTAAAATGTTGAGTTGTTTCTGCTGGAAGGAAAGAGGGGTTGTCAACACAGAAAGTGGATTAACACCTCAGTAGTGTAACAGTAAGGTTTACTATTCTGCTGTACAATACAGCAGCTAAGAATTGAACAGACACAGCACAACAATTTCTTCTCCTTTCCTTTCCCTCTCTGGGCCCAACCTCCTACAATAAGGGACCTCTGAGACCTGCTGGGGATCACAGAGTGCATGTTGCAGATCTGAACAGCCCACACATATCTAATAAAGGCAAAAAGGCAAACGGAGTTCATAACACTATTTACACAAGGCAAATTTTTTCATCAAGCTGTTATCAAAGAGCACACTTCATAAACTGCTCATATATCACACATAGAGGAGCTAAATAAAGAGGGCTGTCTTCAGCACCAGTACCAGTTTTAAGGCAGAACTCAGGTTTAAAACCAAATCAAAGCTAGCCTTGAATTTTTATTCAAACAGCTGGTAAGCTATACCCCTAAAATTCTAACCCAAAATGATAAAAAACTCGCAAAACTTCCAAAGTACAAGTCCCCAGATCTCTGGGTATTTGTGCATTGTAGGAGTGGCCCACAAATAGTACCTTTTTTAACCGCAGTCCTCAGAGTCCCAGCATCAGGAATACTTAAATCAGAACTGCAAATTATTGTGTCGGTTTCAGACCTGCATTTGGGCAGGAGAATAGCAGCAGCAGCACCACAAATGATTGCAGAGAGGAAGCAATCTGCCAGCCCCTGTGGAGAGTACCTAGAGCATATGTTCAGTGCAGCATGCAAACATCTCTGATTGCACCAGGCAGATCAACAATGCTCTGGCTACACGTACTTAACAGTGGGGAGCAGGAGATTGTGGCATGAGGCTCCTCTAACTCTGCTGCTGCTGTCTGAGTTTATTATATTTATACGTTTTATGGATCATCACTTCTGCAACTCTGAACTTACAGTGAGCTGGTCACGAGAATGGGGAACGGATGGGACATACCATGGGATCCTGGTGACAAACAGACTGGTTTAACTGCTTCTGCCGCAGTTTTCATTAGACTTGTCTGAATGCTATTTGCATGTTCAGTCCTGCTGTTGCTTGTATTTGCTCCTGAGCTAGAGTGACTTCAGATGTCCCTCTGGCCTGCACAAGGTTTCCTTGTACACAATCCTTGGCATTTCTTCAAGCAAACCTGACAGAAATACCAGCGCTCGGTTTACTGCTGTGCCCTCGTTGTCTTCCCTCGATGGCTCCTAGACTCAGCTCTCTGAAAATAAGACTTGTGGATCTGTAAATGTCCCTAATATATACAGCTGTGCAAAGAATTGAATGTGACTGTGTCTGAAAAAGGAAAAAGTTGTAGTATTTCTTCAGATAAGATCAACCAAAATTAAAAATTCTGTAACATTCTTGGAAGGTTAGAGACTGCCCCTTCTGAAAGCCACAGTAAGAAAATTTTAAAAGAAAATAAAAATTCAAAGCAAGGATATTAAAAAAAACAAAACCCCCAACTGATCCATTTTTCCAAGGTCTAGAGAAAATACAAATCAAGCACTTTTCTTGATTTTTAGCCTAAATGGTATAAAAGTATAACTAATTTTGGCTGACACAAAAATTCACTTTTATTAGCAAACAAATAAACTTTTGTCCAGTTACACAAGTTAACTATGGATAATTGAGAACAGATGAAATTTTTGGGTTTGTTTTGTTTTGTTTTGAAATAAAGCAAGATAACGTGACTTCAAACTTCTTTCTTCTCTCTAGCTCCCAGTATACCCCAGCAGTCCACAGGTGACTGCCATGCTCTTTCCATGGCAAATTTCACCACCACAATTTCAAGAACATAAAGAAATTACTCTGTCATTCACTTGCATTTTGAAATGAAAATTAATTTTCATAACCTTAAACAATCAATAGCTACAGAAAATTGAAACAACAATTAAAATTTTGCTCTCCAAAATGTGATTGGCCAAACCTCAACTGGGTCAGAACATGGAGACCTACAGCCACATTTCTGAGAAGGAAATGCCAACTTCCCTTGTATTTCAAAGTATTACAGTCTTATTTTTACCTGTCAGCAAAACTTAGCACTAAACAGTCTTTTCCTTCCTTTTCCCTCTGAAAGGACACATCAGAGTTTTTCCCAGTATACACAGCATTCCCATTTTTACCACTTAGGCCATTTATTTTCTGAATCTTAGCGAGATGCTAACCTAGTCTGTATAACCACAGGCTACAGTACTCCAACTGCCAGACATTAATACTGCCAGTGTTTTCAGACACTCATCCACCCCCAAAATCGACAGTTTGAAGAATTACCAGCTCCCAATACATGAAACTTAACTAAGCCTGGACAGCTGTATCAGTGAACAACCTAGATTTCCATGTTAATATGACCTTGCTCGACACAAAACACTTCAGGTATTTTATCAGCTTGTCTGTGAAAAGCATTCACTCTCTTTAGTGGTATAAAGCAGGAAAAAGAAAGCTCTTATTTTGCCTAACTATGAATTTACCAGGCACAGTTGAGACGCACAACATCCATAACTAAAATGAAATGAACAGCCTGTCAGGTGTGAATTGCAGGTCCTAACCATAATCCCCTTCTCTCTTCCAAATGCTCCTCCAGTCCAGCTTAAAGTAACACCTATGAGAAAGGCAAATAAATAGTTCTTCTGAGTAATAAGCCTGAAAAAAAAATCAAAACAGGGACAAGGACCAGTCATCACTCTCCCTCACGGCCTACATCTCCCAGGCAGTCAACTCAAACAAGAAAAATAGACATCCATCACTGCCACATCCTGCCCAACTGGTAACTGCTCTTGACATGCGGTCTCCTGCTCCAGTCACACACTATTCCTGCTTCATATTGTCATAGCTTAGAAGTTTGATGAGGGTATGAAAAAGATAGAATGGGACACAACTACATTAAATGAGGAACAGCACCAAACAGATGAATCAAAAATCAGATTCCTTCCTTTCATAACAATAGAAATAGCAGGACTTGAAGACTTGCAAGGGACCTTTTTCGGGCTGCAATAGCATACCAACACCTAAAGAAGTTTCTGCAGGCTTGTAATTGTGGGGAGAAATACCATCCTAGAGCAGACGGGATAGACAACCTAGAGAAAACGCTAGAAAAGAGGAGGGACTAGTAACAACAGAGGAAGGATCCATTTTCTGGGACACTACACAGCAATGGCCAACATTGTTTAGTTGAGGGAGCTGGTCCATTGACTTCAATAAAAATAAAATTGAGCCTAAAGTTGTAATGAACTATTTATTAATTAGTATGCCCTAAATGTTCGGAAAAAAGCTATTACTTAATGGGCATTATTCTTCTCTCCAATCTTCTTTAAATGAAAGGAGTTGATTGGATTGATGATAGGATTGAGAAATCCACTCTTGCCATTTGAAGGTGCCATTTGAAAGTTATATTCTTTTTTTGCCTAAATTTCATCAAAAGCTAGAACAAAAAGGGATGTCAATGACACAAGAGCAGAGCCAAATGCATCTGGCTTAACTAAGTATAATTGTAATATCAAGTGCCTTGTTGGGTTGTGTCTTTTGGAAACAAAAACAATCTATTATGATACTCTGGAAAGGTTCCTTCTCATCTGCATGGAACTCATTTAAAAAGGATGATTTAAAACAAAAGAAACATTATCCAATATTAGAAGTAACCGTTAGCAAGGCTCATTAATGCAATGCATTGAAGCTACAGTCTCCGCAATTCTATTCCACAGCTAAACTACTGTAATTAAACCATAGTTCCTCTGTGTTATTTAGCAAAGTAAATAATTACACCATGCCCCTGAGGTTTATTGTTAATTTGTAGCATCAGGCAGAAACCCTTGCTGCCATTTCTAAATCTCCATTTTATGGGATCATATCCCTATAGAGCTGCCCCGTTACTGTACTGGACGTCAAAGTGACTGCACTGACATTTCATCCTGTTGTGTTCTACATCATGAATACCAGTCTCTGTGTTGCCTTGTGTACATGGGCATTTGTACAAAAAACAGCCATCAAAACTTCAGCGCTCAGAGGCAGGTCTTAAATAATCAGAGTGGGTTTATTTCACAGGGAGGCAAAGCTAGTGGTTCCCCTATGACCAAAAAAAAAAGTATGGCTTCATTCACTTAACCGCAATTTGACTCTTTGCAATCAGAATCATAAATGTTAGCACAGCAGGACCACAGTCACTTCCAGCATCACTCCTCCTTCAATAAACACGGCTCTTCCTGCACTCTTGTTATGGACAGAGCCTCTGTCCAGAGCTCCCAGGCTGCAGGCTTGCATTTGAGAACAGAAATTCACTCCCTTGGAGAATACCTATTTTTCTAGAACCTGCTTATAGCTGCCCAGCTAGTTTAACTGAAGATGGGGAAACAGAGCTACAGGTAATAATTTAAAAAATTTTAAAAATCATTCAACACCCCACTCTATCCCTGAGGTTTTTTAAGGCATGCTGAGGGGGCACAAACTTGTTCTGGAAGCCCCAGAACAAAAGCAGTGCCAGGGGGATTGCAGCTACATCCCAGCTCAAGAGCTGGAACAGGGCTGGGACTGCACAAAGTGATAATTGGTCCATTTTTAATGGCACGCTTAGACAAACATCCAACATCCCTACACAGTGTGTAAGGCTGGAAAGGGGAAACAAAAGCACAATGTCCCAGTAATCTCAGTATTCAAACCACAAAAACTGTATTCACCAACATCCCAAAAGATGTTAGTTTTCTTTATTCCTTATTGCCACATATCAGCAGGAAAATTAATACAGCTGTCAACTTTACTCTTCCCAGTCAGGGAAGAAGTCAGCTTTCTGCTCCTAAGGAGGAAGATGTGGGTTCTCTTGTTTTCATGCTCCTCCCAGTGGCAGAAAGAAAAGGCCTGTCTGCTGGCAACAAAGCATGGAGACTTTTTACCCCTTCTCTTTGGCCATTCCCACAATCCCTTTTAGCTAAGAGCCAGGAAAACTCATCAGGATGCTCTATGTGCCCAAGATGAATCAGGAAAACAGCTCTCTTACATGACCATGAATTTAATATTCCATTTCCTTGGAAAGCCTATGAATATATGGCAAATACAGTAATAGGAGAGGTGATGAAAAAAAAAAAAAAGCATCCAAGATAGAGAAAACANTAGAAAGTAAGTATCTTTCCACAGGATATTGGTTTTCTCTGAAAACCAATTTTTTTTCTCTGAAAACTTCATATTTGCTAGCATTTAAGTCAGTAGTTTGTATCTAGTTGACCAAGACAAAAAATCACATTTCACTCCCTCACAACAGATTCATAAGAAAAGCTCTTCAAAGTTGGGTGTTTATGCATACATACATGTAATAAACCACTGTATTTAAATCTCTGAATTCAGTCCAGTATGGTTTGCAAACTGTGATGTTGGGCCAGAATCTCAGCTAGCGGTAAATTGTTATGTTGATTAGCATAATATGACAACCTAAAGGAACAGACATCAACATCATTCCCCTGGTTCCAGCTGAACTATGCTGATTTGCATCTGCTGCATTTCTGGCCTGTTGTATTCTGCATTATTCTGCTTCCTAAGGCATTGAGATGACAACCGGATTATCATAGGCTTTCCTATCTATTATTAAAGATTGGCTGCTTTTCAACACAGCTAAGGATATACTTCCCTGATGAATGAAAGGACCACATTACTGTCCCTCTGTGTTGCTCTGGTGAATCTGAGATGCTTTATAAGCATCTATCGTCCTCAAATAGATATATAGGGTATGCAGAGGAAGTGAGAGACCCAACGTATATGTACAAATCAACCTTTACAGTCTTCATGGCAAATCAACACCAATAGCATTCAGCATAGTGTAGAGAACACAGTAGAAGTTGTGAAGTACACTTTGCAGATCAGAGAAGGAAACGTGGATCAGAGTTTGTAAAGGACTTGGAGATCCCTCAAAATGAAAGACTCTGAATTGTAAGCTATTTTTATGTAGATATTATGGTGCACCATAATTTCTCTTAGGAAATACATTTTGAAGTTGACATTTCAATATAAGTAAAGAGCTTAAGGATTTTTTTTGCTTGTTTTTTGGCTAAATAAACTATTTTCATCTAGAATTTCCAGTCTTGACATAAACAAGAAAATAAGATAAAATCAGAAAAGCATCATATAAAATCTGTAGCTTTCTGCAACTGCTGTAAATCTAAGTAGGCCCCTGCAGCTCTCCAAAGTTAATTAGCGACATACCTGGACTTGGCATAATTGGTTAAAATTTGAGCTCAGAGTGATTCCTGAACATCAAACTTTTACCCCTCAAAGTAGTCTGCTTTTAATACCTTTACTTAAGCTGACAAATGCTGACACTGTCCAAAAAATTCCAAGTTAGCCCCCCATAAATTCCTCCAGTTTTCAGATCTCTGTATTCCATAACAAAGGAGGAATAACAGAATATAGGTGGGAAAAGACCACTTATAAGGTATCGTTTGTTTTATAGTAATAGGGTTTTATATTCTTTCTTTCAAAGTTGGCATTTAATGTAATGAAATGCCTTTCTCCATAGCTGGCTTTTAATGTACTGTGCCATATTTCTCACGGTGCCTCAGCCTCACTTCCTTTGCTTTTCTTGTTGGCATTTAATTTACTGAAACAAAAGGATTACTGTTATATCTTACAATCAGAATATGATGATTAAATGCCCACTGCCGTATTATTTTTAATCAGCAGTTTATTTAGCAATAGTGAATTGTTACATGTATAATCGAACTTCATTGTGTTTTGGAAGGTAAAATACTGTCACTTCTAATGTAGTTCAGGACACTCTAAATCGACTCCAAGATCTCCTAATACACAAGAAAAGACTACATAGGATTGGAGGTGACCTACTTAATCATCTAGGCCACTTGCTAGCTACCACAGGCTACCATGCTCTATTATCCCATTTGTAAGCTCTGTTTTAGCAGTGGTTGGTTGACTGCTCCTTCAGTAAGCGTTCCAGAGCCTCACTGCCAACAGGCACAATGACTATTGGATTGTAGTGGCTACATCTCAGTTGCCAAAACGTAACACAACACCCCCGGCAAATGGTTTTACAATATACAAGTGCTTGTGAACCCTAAACACTCATGGTAAAGGTTGACATTTCAAACTGTAAGTTAATTCATCCACTTTGAGCTGCTGAAAATGCACCTCTCACAAGATAAATCTCCAACAAACACCAGCCCCAGCTACCTCCCATCTCAGGCAAACCCAGAATCTATTAGAGAACCTGTGTGTGTGCTGTGGGTACCACATAAAAACAAACATTACCTTGGATTTTGTTCAAGGAAGTCTCATAACCACTCATCCATGATGCTCATAACTGTAAGCTTACAGTTAAACACAGGTGTAATGCTTTCACCTGTGGAAATGGAAAGGAAACTCACACTTCCTTTCCAACTATGTCCTGTCCTGTATCAAAGCTTGATTCCAGATTTCTTCCACCACAGGCCTGATCCAAAGAACTAGAAATAAGTGGAAGGTTTCCCACCAGCTTTGTTGGGGTTTGGATTAGGACCGTCAGTAGAGGAACACACACTGAGTTTGGCTAAACAGGCCACTTCCTCTTGGCAATTCATGTCAATATATCTTAGTCTCCAAAACTGACATTTCTTTTCCAAACCTCTGGATGGGTTCTGTCCTTTCCTTCTCTGGGTTTCCTAACTCTTGCCATTCTGTGTCTCTTTTATGAGAAAAAGAGAAAAAAAAAAAAAAAGCTAAGAGTAGCCAAAACTGGAGAGCTCTCCTCCCAGCCTTGACTGGAACTGTTTTTTGCATCCATACTCACACATACCACTGTTCTGAGCCCCTGACTCTGCTCTCCCATTACATTCCCACAAAGCATTTACTATCAGCCCTATTATTTAAGTTCTTAATCTGATTTACCAGGACCAATAAGGCAAAGAATATGTTATCTCATTAGTAAAGACATTTTGCTTTTACTGTCAATTTCTGATTTCATTTAAATTATCAAAAGAAAGACAGAGCTATGTAATGTCAGATTTGTCTTAAGCAGCTTTGTAGCCAGCAATCCCTCACCTTGAGAATTTTTAACAGGTAGTTGCCTTCTTTTTCTTCTTTTTTTCCACCTCCCCTCCTCATATCAGTTTCTTTTTCAAACTACAATTAAGTAGGCTGACTGGATTGCAAAGTTTTGATAACAGAAAGGCTCCTTCTTTTGCCTTTTTGGTTGTATTTTTCAAACGAGTTTTTAAACAGCACTTTAAAATATTGTTGCTGTTATTAAGGAAAAAAAAGGACTTGATAGATTGTAAACATGGTCCTTAGAGGCCTCCTTCTTACCTTATTCTCTTCAGAATTCAGCCCAACTCCTTTGCAGCCAAGCTCTTTTCCTAAGGAACTGAAATATGCATGATATTTCTACTCTCTCCCCCTTTCTAATTTCCACTTAAGCCCTGTGGAGGGAAGCTTCTTAGGTATCAGCAGGAGGAGGGAAGGCAGCAGAAGAACGCTGCTAGGTGTGGGAAAGAACAGTATTCCCCTGGGTGACGTGCACAACAACAGCAATAGGCCAGGGCATAAAACTTTCACTTCTACTACAAAAATTGAGTATTCTCTATCTGAGCCATAAAAAAAAAAAATCCTTAATATGAAGCTTGTTCCGAGAGGCCTGCAGAATACCTCCTTGCCTTTTACACCCTTTCTGTATACGCCAAGTGCCCAAATCCATTACCTTGACAACACTGTGCATCACTGTAATAGCATGAGTCAGACTCGTGATTTTTGTGACCATAACAAAAGCAGACTCCCATCGATTGGCATGGAGCTCACTGTTTCAAACTATAATTTCAGAAGGATACTTGCTTTAAATCTTGTTGCTCTCTACTTTGGGTCTTGCCAAACTTCCACATATACCAAAACCAGTGGCTTATTTTATGGTCTCATTTTAATGGGTTTATCTGCATTCCAAGACCCAGCAAACAAAACACCCCTCCTTTAGGGGAAGTTCTTCCTCACAGCTTCTTCCTTATCCTTTACATAACCAATCTGAACAGGCTGAGCTCAGTGTCTGAACCATCTTGCAGTTCCCAAATGATGGTTCCAATATTCTGTCCAGATTAAAATCCAAGCGTGCAGTTGTTTCACTTAAAACACTGGCATCTCCAAAGCTGAACCAAAGGTTTAGATGGGAGAAGGGAGGTATGAAGAGGGGATAAGTCAACAAAACTACGCATTGGGTTTTCTGTTGGAGAAACTACAGCTTCTAGCAGGTATTGATCCAAAGACAGGAATGACTGCTGACTAGTGCATGTTTGGCTCTCGAGTCAAAGAAGTAACCAGGTTACAATAATGACAAAAAATTACTCTTACTATGAGCACAAAGCAATACATCTTCTTTTACAACTTCCAGGAGAAAAGGGGTCAGATTTCTTGTGTTTCAGTTTCCTTCCCTTGTCATCACCCCCTTTTTATCTGCTCTGCTGTATCTAGCTTAGTTTATGTAGGCATGACAGGAACCCACCTTGCTATGAATTTCTGGCAGAATACTCCAATGCTATACCAAAGAAGCATGTAGAAAAGCTTGTAAAATCCAGTCATAATTGGATTTCTCATCAATAATGTGATGACCAACTTTGCATTGCTATATAGTGTACCAAATAAGGCACATTTTACTGCTTTTTGCCTGGTACTCATTGACACGCTTGTGAGTATCAACATCTAGCACAAGGCAGAAAAGGACAAGCCTCCCGTTTTATCAATCCTGTTAAGCCACTGACTGTTGGAGCAAATGCTAAAGCAATGGCAGACATAATTTCTCCACTTGTTCTTAGCAGATACTAGGACATTACTAAAAGATGGGCTTCATAGGGCTGGAGCACCTCTTCTATGACAACAGGCTAAGAAAGTTGGGGTGTTCAGTCTGGAGAAAGGAAGGCTCTGGGGAGACCTTATAACAGCCTTCCAGTACCTGAAGGGGGCCTACAGGAGAGATGAGGAGGGACTCTTTATCAGGGAATGTAATGATGGATGAGAGATAATGGTTTTGAATTGAAAGAGGGGAGACTTAGATTAGATACTAGAAAAAAAATTCTTTATTGTGAGGGTGGTGAGACACTGGTACAGGTTGCCAAGAGAAGCTGTGGATGCCCCATCCCTGGAAGTGTTCAAGACCACACTGGATGGGGCTTTGAGCAACCTGGTCTCGTGGGAGGTGTCCCTGCCCATGGCAGGGGGTTGGAACTTGATGATCTTTAAGGTCCCTTCCAACTCTAACCATTCTATGATTCTATAAGATACAAACAACACTGAGCATCAGCTGCATTGTATGTGTTACTTGAGAAAGATCTTACAGTACTCATTGAAGCCATGATGTGGAACTGTATATATAGAGAGAATGTTTTTGAGAGGAAGAAAAATGGACAGAAACCAGTTTTTATAGCCATGTGAAAAGATGACATCTGCCCTGGTAACAAAGCAGGAGATTAAATGGTGTGCGCAGGAGAGAATACGGTGTGTGCTCCTGCTAAGCCAAAATCCATTACAAGATCAGAAATCCCTGCAGGAAAGAAGGGCAGCTCACCCTGCCACTTTCACAGGGCTACTGAGGTGCAGGAGGAAGATGGAGGCAGCAGGAGGGAGGGGAACACCATAAGGCCAAAGGGGGCCTGCAGCACTCCATGGGCAGCAGAGAGGATACCTACATCACCCTTGAACAGACCCTCACAGAAAACTTTGATGGGGATGACTGGTATTGATGACCTAATTTGTGAAGGTGTGGAGGACTGTAGAGGATGGTCCTCAGGTTTCTCAGGAGATCCCAAATATTTCACAGCCCTGAGCCTCCCATCTGTTCCTGAAAATTAGATGAAGGATATAATTAAGGGGAGGTTAACATGATAGGCTTGAGGCCGCAGAGCCTCTCCTGGAGAAAACTCATATACCTGATGGAGTTCTTTGAACAAGTTAACACCATAGTAGGGAATGGTGAAAAGGAACATAATTTTCCGCACGTTTTCAATAACTTCCATGTAGCAGAGCAAAGAGGAGAAAGATTAAATCGAAACAAGATACATATTGACTGTCAGCCCACTATATTGGGCTACTTGGTGATACACAAGTAATGACACACCATTGCAGCCCATTCAAAGAAAGGACCCGACCCTGGCAGGTATACAGCGTCCCAACCTACATAGTGCATGTTCCATCCTCATAGCACAAGGATACCAGTGAGCAGGCTGTGCTGGACAAACCAATGGCTGGCAGAGAGGACTGAGAAGCTCTTCAGTCAAGTTCCATGAGGTGGCATGACATGGTGCAACCGAGGATCATGGGGCAACACTGCAAGGAACAATACTAATTATTTAAGTTAGCCTTTGATTAAAGGATGAAATGAATGACATAAGTACCAGAAGACATAAATGGTAAGGGCCTACTGGGATTTTCTAGCATACTGCTACAAGTTAGGTACAAAGTACTTCTGAAAATCCCAAAGAAGTTTATCTGCATTTTTAGGCAGAGCAAGAGAGGAGTACTTTACAGTGTTCTCTTGATTACTCCTCTTTCTGCAAGCATCAAAGGTTCAGTTGAAGCTTTGCTATGGAAGTGAATTTGAGACTCAGAGCTGGTGCATTAGCCTGCCTCAACTAAGGCCTGACCCAAGCCAATTCCACGAGTGTCGCTCTCTGCCTGTCTGAGGAACATGTACCATTCCCCCCAACACTCTCGCTGACTGTTCTACTCTGATTACTGTGTTCCCAAATCCCTTGTGAGACAGGTAGATATTAATATTCCCGTTTTATGATTAGAAACTGAGGCACAGAGAGTCTAAGCAACTTGGCCAGAGTTGCAGAGGGAGCATCTGGTTTAACAGAGAGCTGAAGCCCAGCTCCCCAGTGCCAGGCGAGCAGCCAAACTCCTGGAACAGCTTCTGTCAGGAACAATTCCCATATGGAAACAAGCCATGAACACAAGGACAGCCTAATTACAATTAAAAAGGAATCTTCCCAGACCTAAATAGGGTAGCAGCACACAACATATAGTTAACCCCTTACAGCAGGACTCTACACTGCGCAGGCAGGGTCTTACTATCCAGAAGGGCTCTGGAATATGCCTCTGCTGACTGCCACTGCCACAGCATGGACTGAGGGCTCAGAGACAATCTAGGCCCTGGGTTCGCTACTCAAGATGGTCACCTGCAACTGCCAGGCAGCCCTTCTTCTCCACGTCCCTACTGCTGAAGCTGGAGCCACCACACCAACCCTGTCAGGGAGAGCTCTGCCCTGGTGCAGCCAAGCTAATCCTAGTGCTTCTTCTTCCCTGGCCCCGCTCACACACACGCTGCCATTTTACTGCAAAAACACTTGTTCACTCTAGTTAAATCCCCTCTGTGCTTTCCTTTGGAAGGGAGGATTTCAAAACTTGATTTGTTTTAGTCACTAAGTACTCTCTGGTATTCCCAGCAGCTCCTTTAGCTGACAAGGTTTATCCTTGTCGCCACTTTGTTGTGTTTTATGAATAGGGACCCAGCGAAACCCAAGACACCATTTAACATAGCGCACATTAGTCTTTTACCCTGAGCCACTCGGCGCCTGGTATCGCTCTCTCTACCAGAGTGTTACACACCAAATGGTCCCTCTAGGCAATGTACTCAGTCAGGAAGGATATTAACTCCCCCCAGCAGAGCGTGTGACTGAAATGCTGACGATCCCTGTAGTATAAAGCATGACTGGTAAAACGTTTGTGCATATCAGAGAGACATCGATCTGGTTCGCGCCATGGTGGCCTGGAGCGAGATGCCCTGGATGACACAGGGAATGCTTGGCAGTGCCCACCTCACTGCTGTGCAGGGTGCTGTGTCGGCTGCCAGAGATGAACACCTCCTTCAACACCTCCTCTGTGCTTCTGCGTGCTTCTTCCCACATCCCCAGGGCAAGAACCTGGCACGGTGTACTGTCCGCAGGAGGCACTCCCGCTGCAGGGAGCCTGTGCAAGCAGGGCATCCTGTTTCTGGAACGTTCTACCTCTTCTCCTCAGGCTGCACCTCACCCTCCTCACCCCACTCTGCTTCTGGTTGAAGCAGGTGACAAGCAGCTACAGCTTTGCTAAGATCTATTTCAACTGTTTCTTCCTCAACTAAGGACATGACTGGGCAACATTGAGTTGCCACTGGGAGTCAAAAGGTGTTTCACCGCTGTAGAGACAGGGTGAAAACCCAGCCCAACACAAGCTCTTCCCGCTGCAGAGCAAAGCCTGCAGATAACGAGGTCAGCGCTCACTGCGCTTCCCGAAAGGAAGGTGCCACCCAGAACAAAATAAAAAGCTGATGCCAGGGCATGATTACCCATTGCAGGCAACCAGAGATGGTAAACAACAAAGAAATACAAAGAGAGAAAATTGAAATGAGGGAAACACGGAGCTGTGGATGCCTGGACATTTGGAGCCTGTGTTTGCCCATCACAATGTGCACACACTGATCTCCCATGGAAAATATGGAATAAAAACTTGTGTATCAGAGAATTACAATGGAGTTGTTAAGCCAGTCTCCATCCTCATACTTTCACGTGAGAATATTTGCACCCATGTAGTGCTGCACTTCAAGGCTGACAGAGGAATCAATGGTACTCCTCCTTTCCCAAAGTCCTTAAGAAAGTTTGCTGTCTTTGAAACTGTGTATTTTCTTAATTCTGTTACACTGTGCTCTCGCTGAGCTTTTGTTCAAAGAGAAAGGCAGGGTGTCTGACAAACTCAAGTGGTTTTGACCTTGCAATCCTCCAAGTGCCTTATGTTATACCCAAGAATCTAGACAAAACCACCCCTGCTGCTGTTTTGCACTGAGAAAATGTAACTGGACGACAGCATAACAGCTTGCTCAAGTTCCCACTGAAATTAGTGTGAGCTTTTTCACTCACCTCCTTAGAAACGAAATCCCTCCACATAATTCCAGCCTCCTACCAGTCTGCTGCTCAGAAATCTTTTAAGCTGGAATTCATCAAAGCAATCCATAAAATTTAAGTGAATTTCATTTATTCACAGGGTCAAGAGTACAACCCTCTGAATTCCTCAGACCCTTACTTTATTTTCAAAAGAATTAATTTTGAAAGCATTTAATAAGGTGAAAGTAAGATCTTTCTAAGTACCTCAACTTTGAAAAATTATGATGTATCATATTCACTAGCATCTGTCACGTTACACTATGGATGGGACAGAATTTACTGAGTGACAGAATATGCTAAGTCAGTACATGCAGGTGGGTGACAAATAAAATCAGTGTAATCATGAGGCTCAGAAAATTGCTTTTAATGTTATGTTTATACATGTAATTTTGTTAAATTACCTGGGCAGGATATAGAAGTATTTTACTTTATACAAATGCCTGGAAATCCTAAAACTGCATGTATAAAGGTGGAACTTCACTCACATTTGAAATGAAATATATTCACATAATGAAATAATGCAGAATGCACAGATGTGTCAAATAGCAAAGCAACATTCCAAGTTAAAAAATTGACATCCAATTGTTTCAAGCCAATGGTGGAAAAAGGTTTTATATGTAATTAAGTAAAGAGTTGAGCAGGTGACTCTATTTTCTTTCAGGCAGGGAGATAGGAGTATTATTCACATGAAAAAATTTACTCACCTAGACCCTTAAACTTTAATAGAAATATTTTCAAGGTGGTTCGTGAGGAATTAGCTGTTTGACCTCTGTAAGAGCTACAGAAATCATCCCAAGCCCCTTGCTAGGAGTCTGCAGTGCCTGTTATGAGACTAGAGAAGTTGATAACAGGATACAGAGCATTTCATTGCTCGGTCACTAGTTCAAATCTCAAATAAACCAGTGATGGCCGGGAGTCATTACAACGGGAATGCAGTTTGGCTCCTGCTGTGAAAGGAGCTATGAATCTTCCCCTCCTCAGCACTGAGTCTTACCCATATCATAATCATCCTGTCCATGTTTAGTGTTATGTAGCCCCCTTACTGGCAGACATGGACATTTCAGGTAATCTTTCCCAGTCAGAAGATAGGGGGCCAGGGAATAGAGCCTTCCAGCCCATCATGTAGACAGCCTAGGACTTTTAGCAAACATTTAGAAAACATCTTATTTATAACTAAAAATAAAATGCCATTTAATTTGGTGGCTGCGTAATAGCAATTTTATACAGTGCCATTAAAAGTAAAATTCAGATAAGAGGAAGTGCTGACTGCTGCTAAACTGCAGAATTTTTAAGTTCTTTGAGGCAAGAACATGTCAATCTTTTATATGTCTGCAAAATGCCATGAACATCTACGGCACTCTATAAATCACAAAGGGAATGATACAAACAAACAGGAGTTATGGGATCTTATCTCTCTGGCAGATTTTGCCCTATGGATAAGGTAGCTTACAAAGCAATAATGAAATATTATCAGCGAAATAAAGTTTTAGTGGCTTTTTATTCTTAACAGCATTTTGCTAGCACCATGTCAATAGAAGCAGAGTTTCATCTGGGACCAAAGAGTTTTGATTTGCATATGTTATCATCCAAAATGAGGTTTTATTCTACCCTTGCCTTCAGAAACACTGAGCCATGCATAAGATCAGATCACAAAATTAAAACAATTTATTGTACTGGAAGTCTCTTCTGTTAGTTTTGGCCAAGTTCCCAGTTCAAGTGATTAGTGAAACCACAGAAATACTAATTAGCAGTGCAGGGATCCTCAGAACTCAGTGTTTGTGTTCATATTGTATTAACAACCAGACTGACTGTGCTCATCTTAAAATTACTGTCTGCTCCATCATTAATTGCCAAGACAGGAAATCAAATGACCACTTTCAGAAGACAGGTAACTTATGCCTGAAAATGTGGAAGCCCTCCTTACCACAGTCCATACTGTTCCTAATGGAAGGTGTTGAAGAGTAGCCCTTCTCTGCATCACCAGTGTGCAAAAATCATGCATCAGAGCCTGTATCTTCATTAGTTTATCTTAATAATTCCTAAAGTTTTTAAGTGTTCTTCCTTGGCTTTCTAATCTTTTGAGTCTCATGAAATTTTCTAGATTTTTCATTAGTTACAACAAGCAGAACCTCACATTTCAATGCAAGGCGAATCCTTCTTCAAAATCACTTGACTCCAGAAGTCAGTGACTTAGAATGTAAATATTTGAAAAGATATGATAAAATTTGCAAGACTCGTCAATAAGTAACACCATCACTACTTAATAAGACTCCTCTGTACATAAGAGTATCATCATTGTCCTAGTATTTTATGGTAAATAAGTAGAACTACAGCTGAAAATTAACCTTGATCATGTAATCCACAAAGAGCCTATGTGTCACACGTCATTCCTCTCTAGCATTTTGAAAACTTTAAACTGAGGAATTTAACCAGTTGCCCATGTGCCAGGTGCAGAGCAGGGAGTAATTCAATCCTGACCGACCCTGGGGTCTGGGCTTCTGAACAGCCTTCATTATACAAGATACCAGTTTGCATCTGGCCAGAAGTGAACATCAATGTTCACCCAGAGACCCAATTAAAGCTCTATTTAAAAGAAAATTAGGACTCAGGTACAGTATGTGCAAATGAGTAAATGTAAGCTGCCCTAGCCTTTTGGGGCACGATCAGTCTCCAACGTTATACGCCATCCAGCACCAAGCATATTATTTGCAAATATTAACAACCAAATACAGCTTTAAACAGCAAGAAATCAAGTGATTAGCTATGAAGGGAAACAGGTCTGTCCTCATCAGATGAAGAGTTGTTTCCTGGCTTTTGACAAAATTTGGCTGCTGGTATAAATTCAGGGGTTGCACTCCTGATCTCCCAAAATTAAGTGCTACCACATACATTAGGAAGGCCCTGTAACATAAGACCTCAGGAAAGAACACTGTACACTTGCAAAAACTGGTCAGGAAATGACAATCTAATCAGCAGCTCTAGAGAAAATATCCAAAAAGCTAATTAAAAGGCTTCTCCTAGACCAGGCCCTAACCCTGACATATCCCAAGTGCAACACATACTTCATATTCCAGAAGGCGTCTCCCACATAATGGTTTAGCAACCTACACTGTTGCCAGGAATAGAAAAGTACATCAGACTTAAGCAATTAAGTTTTTCTGTGCTATATAAGATGGAGAAGAACCATACAGAGAGAATAGCAGGACAGAAAATGAACAGGATGGATTACGGGCATCAGCATTAACAGATAAAAGAATGGCTTCTTTCTTTCATTCAATAATATATTTGGAGGAATAAAGCTTGTGCTGACAAAGAAAAATGTAACAAGCAGGACTACAAATAAACTTGCAGTTACCATTTGTTATGTCAGAGCAAGTTAAAAATTGAATTTAAGATTCACATTTTGTAGGAAATTTCTACTTTATCCTACAATTTAGGGTCAATGTGAACCTTTAAATTGAATTTTATTTGGAATGGGAGGACAGATGGAGTAAAGGAAGGTCAGGCATGCCAAAAAACATTTTAGTTTTGTACTTAGGCATAAGGTATTTGTTGGGAAAAAAAAAAGAATGAGGAATAAACTGGGGCTTTTGTGTGTTACTTTGCTTTGTTTAAAAAAAAAAAAATCCTTATGTATAGAATAAAAGGTACTAGAATCTAATCAACTGCTCACAGCAGGAATCCCGAAGTACCACTTACGGTGTGCAGCAGACTGATATATAATCATGGCTGAAGAAGAATTACAGCTCACATCACCACATCGTTCTGTTGATCCCTGCTGGAGCTTGAGTTTGGAGGAAGAGCAGGAACAGGCAGAGGGAAGAAGTTCAGCAGACATCCCCTCATAAAAAGCCCTAAAACTTAAGGACTAACTGATGTCAACCCAAAGCTTCACAAATTCACTGAATCTCAAGAGGCAAACGCCTGAATTGTCCCACTGCAGGTGATCAACTTCTTGTTCTATTCAACTGGTTGAAAGAAATTCTGCTCCCACCCAGCCAGTTCTCCAGCTCTTTATGATACTTAGCGTTATTATATATTTTAGAAAAATAAAAAAGAGGAAAGAATTTGGTTCTAGAAAACACAAAGAAAGGAGCCCTACAGTGTTTTTAAACACTCGTGCAAAGAATAAAGGTACAAATGCCTGAGCATCTCCAAATCAACAAAAATCTGCTGGTATTTTCAGCTTCTAAGAACATATTTTACTTTCTTTTCCCTCCACTATAGTCTTCTCAGAACATGTATATGTTCATTTGGCTTGGGGGGATAATGTAAGTAAAACATGAGTAACTGGAAAAGTCGAGCTAATTGTGGACTGGCAAAGAGGAAGGGAGCTGCAGCCCTGCGCTTGTCCCATTCTGCTCTGCTGCTGCCCTTCAAAACTAACAGGCAGTTCTTGCAGCCACCCAAGTCTCACCTTCTGCTTCATCCTGTGCATGATGTGGACCACCTTATCCAGCTGCAGTGAATATCCCGAGAAACTTGGGAAGGTGAAAGGAGGGAAGTTCTGTTGGTTGCAAGCACCAACAGTAGAAGTATTTTTTATATTTATCTATGACAGCCTTTTTCCCAGAGGCCAAGGACTTATATTACCCCAATGATAGCATCCTTTCACAAAGCTTTGGATACAGTCGATAGAAGTGCTTTTGTGGGACAGAGAATATACTGTGATGAGAGCCTGAACTTCTCCTTCCCTGTCTCCTTGTAATGAATGAGAAAATGAGATGTTCTGGGCTGTGTACTGAGGAACAGAGCACTTGTGTGTGGCTGGACTGGGACAGTCAGATCCTATTTCATGCAAGTAAGTAAGTGGCAAGTTTTCAATGTTCCTGAACTCCAAACAACTCTCAGCCTAATATTGAGATTACTGGCCATACTGCAGAGGAGTTGAGCACCCCATTTGAAAAAAAAAAAACAAAACCACAACTAAATAAAGGCATACAAAACAGAGCAGACAGCTGCTCCTTGGCCTTGTGAACTTCAGATGAGGCTCTGTAATGAGCTTTCTGAAAGCCTGGCCCTGAACCAAATACAAGTCTACTGAGACCTTTTGAAGACAGCATCCTACACATGCACTGAGTGCCTAACACAAATGCCAGAGATGGAGAAGACTTTTCAGGATACTGTAGTACTGATTAATTAACTATTAATAAACAACAGTAACAAGATGACAATCAGTAATCCAATGAATATGTTCAGTGTATGTCAGAAGTGAAAAGGACAATAAGGATGGAAACAACTTTCCTTAAAAAACTGTTTTGAAGAGATACATTTTTTTCACTTCAAGTAAAAATCTCGTCTTTCTAAAAACTGCAGGATTACAAGATCCATTGTCCCAACAGCCCAGAGCTGAAGGCACTCACCTACAATGTGGGAAAACCAGCCTCGTACCTACGAACTACTTGAATCACTATTTTTCCATTGTTACCCCACCACTAAGTTTATATAGAAGCAACAGGAAAACCAATTAATGCATTTTCAGTAGCTCAGGGTAGGTTAATAAGGACAACATTCAGCAAAACAGAGTCAATATTTGCCAGGGGCTGTAACTTGGCTAAGCCATGTCTTGAATCAAGGGAAAAGCTGTTCTATCCCAGATAACAGTCCGAGCTAAGGAATGCCACAAATTATTAACTCCTTAATGGTGTGAAGAAGGAAGCAAAAATTTCCAAGAAACAAAAGCTTGGGATTAACCTCACTCCATTTAGCATTTCTCTAATTTAGATATATCCATCTAGTTAGCCCAGTAGTCTTGTATGTTCTGTGCAGAGAAAAAGCAATTTAATTGCACAATTACTGGGGGGCTGGTTTAGCTCCCTCCCTTGAAATGAGTCATACTTGGAAGCACTGATCCTGAACACAGGCAAATCAGACCCAGGCATCTCCTGCTGCAGGCACCCAAATGCCTTTTCCAGTGTAGACACAGGACTCCCACACAAAATGCCCAGTGTATACTGTGGCAAATCCAATTTCATGCCAATATGCTATAGAATTAATATCTGCCACAAGAAAAGTGGTGAAATACAAAGAAGACAAAAATGCCTCGTCTCTCATGCTACACCCTTTTTGAAAGGCTCTTGAAATAAGTTATTTTCTCCTAAAATGTTTTGGTCAGAAGGGAGTCCCACGGTGTTGTCCACTGAATAAGTAACAATTTGCATTATTATGGCATTCACAGTCAACATGTTTCACACTTATCATCACCATTTTTATTTTTTAAAAAACATTATTATCTACTTTGCTTTTATGGAAAAGCTTGGGAGTGACAGATGATCCATCAGCTTATCTGCTGATTTTTAATGACAGCATTTTGCATTCATTATTCCCTACTTAAATCACTCTTTTTAAAAGAGGAATAACTTATTTCTTCCTCTTGTCACTAGAGAAATTAAATGGTACACCATTAAGAAGAGTGCCTGTCTAACAAAAAGATATACCAGTCACAGATACAGAGAACCAGAATGGACAAAAATTGCCCAAGAAGGAGAGTGAAAACAGTAACCCCTATCTCTGAATACCTCCACTATCCACTCGCTGCTGAGGTCAATAACTTCTGGAGTTAAATCTCTGCACTGAAAACCCCCAAGAGAAAAAGGCAAATAATTCTTTTTGATTGTGCAGTGCTGAGCACTCCCTTGGCCGAAGAGCTAAATTGTGTTAAGCGCGTGGGTGACGCAAGGCAGCCACCTCCCCGGCTGCCAGTAATAGGGACATTTCCCTGGGGGAGCCTGGCTGTCTCGCTCTCACCCCAGCAGTTGCGGGAGCACCGTGAATTGAGGTATCCGAGAGAGAGCAACAC
The DNA here is from genome assembly GCA_013398155.1 of Pedionomus torquatus. Classification (NCBI taxonomy): domain Eukaryota; kingdom Metazoa; phylum Chordata; class Aves; order Charadriiformes; family Pedionomidae; genus Pedionomus; species Pedionomus torquatus. The sequence continues at coordinate 288,741 of VZRU01004326.1, forward strand.
TGTCAGCCCTGCTGTTGCACACCAGCCTAATGCAACCTCTGCAGATGACAGGGCGGATCTGTGTTCGCCTGTCCCTGGCTCAGGGCTGCTCATAGTCTAGGCACAGGCTAGGAACCAAAAACTGCAGCACCTAGATGGTACCTGCAGAAGAGCACCCCCCAACAACAAAGCTCTTCACGTCTTTTCAAGCTTTTGAGCCCAGTGAGTGCAAGAATTTCTGAAGAATCAAACCTGCTCGTTAATTATACCAATATAAAAAAGGAATTTTTGCGAGATCAAGCTATTGGCAGTTGGTTTTAAGGAAAGCTTTTTTGCTAAAGGTTTAGCAATTTGCCTTAATGACTGCAATATTTCACAGCAAGCCCCTTAACAAGTATCCTGGGGAAATCTACATAGGCCAAATTGTATAGAAAGAACAAACACAGTTAGCTTTCAAGTACCTGTGTGCAAGTTCCCAAAGGCAATATGTCCAAGTTTATAATGAAACGGTGTCCTATATTTTCAGCCAGGTGACAAAGGGGACATAACTCTTCTATTATAGGTGTTGTTAAACCAGTCCTGATGCAAGCAGTTCCGTCCAACTGGGAAGCTACTGTGGTCAAATGTGCTCCCCAGTAATTTGTCTCTTGCCACTGAGCTTTCCCTAATTACCATGGCTCCCAGAAAGGTCCATTTTATCTCTGGCCTTTCTGTACTAGCACCAGCCGCCCTCTGCGATGGTTTAACCTCTACACAGTTATCCTTTGGATACCCCAAAGGACCGGGGATCTTGCAAAAGCACCCAGGTCTCAGTGTACAGATTCATGACACTTAAATGAATGTGCGAAGGCTCTGAGCTTAACTCTGACTTAACGTTTTTCTCAAGAAAACAGCGAGGTTTAAAAGAAACATACAAAAATCACATGCTGACACTGACAGAAGCATCAGCCAATTTTTACTTTTTAATTTCAAAATAGTTTATCACTTTCTAACTTATAAACACAGGTGAGGAAAATCAATGGCAAAATAACTGAAAAATTCTAACTAAAGCAAAACCTAATTTATGCAAAGTTAATGCTGGGATATTTTATAATGTGTTTGGCACAGAGGATTCAAATAAATCAAAGCAACAAACTTAATATTTGCCTGTCTAGCAACAGCACCTCCTAACAATAAAATGAGTTTAAGTTTTGGCTAAATGCCTAATAAATGAGTTGTTAGTTTTTGTACTTTCATGCACTGGCTGTTAAGTAAGCAAGTCGACACACCTCAAATGGAATTCAAATTTGTGCAATAGATTCTGCTACAAGTCAAACTCATAAATTGGTAAAGGTGGGAATTAAACATACCTCAAATACCAGCTCCCCAGTTTCACATTCATTCAATAATCTTTTTAAGACCTATTATATCAAAGAACAATCCAATTATGGTTCTTAAATATGTGTACAGTTGCCAAAAAATAAATTCCTTAGCAACGCTTCCAATATACTCAGAAAAGTTTCTGTGCTACAGAATATTTCAGTTTCTGATTTCCACAACATTTCCAGGTGTGACACACTAATGCCTCTCATTATATATAACACAGCTTACCTTCAAGACTTAAATTCTCCACATATTTCTGCCTCTAATTGCTGACTGAGTATCTCCTTTATCATTATACCTACTATCAACAGAATCAAGGTAGGTACTTAAAACCAAGCACATATTTAAGGGGAACCCTACATAAAGGTGCTCTTCTGAATCTAGACTTAAGTTTGCCAAAAGAATAGGTTTTTAAACTGGGACTGTATGAGTAAGTACAGTATTTACAGGAGAACTTGGTAATGCCTCTGTGGCATAATGGTTTTCATCGTGCCTTCTCCCTTCCTCTGTAATTTCTGTAAGGCTTATTGAAGTTCTCCCATCAGTAAGGTGATGTTAGATACCTAAAGGTGCTGCATGGACACCTGAATATGTTTAGACCCTGCATTTCTAAGATGAATTGTGGCTAAGAATTGTGTTTCCTGGATATTCAGATCATCATACACCTAAGAAAAGGCTTCTTCAAGTCCAAGTTATCAGGGAGAAAAAAAAAAGGTGACTAAATTATAAAACAAACCCTAAAAATCCAACATACATTTGCTTTTGTTCCTTGAGTCAGAACATCTGTTATGACAGTGATGAGTTCAGCAGCCATGCTTACTTGGGTTTTATCACTCAGTCTTAAGTTATCAATTAAGCACTGCTGGAACGTGCATACATATCTCTGTAAAGCTTTGGAGATTTTCCAGAATTGTACAGATTTTTGTCATGGACCTCCTGTGGTAACTCATGTGCAATCACCCACATGACCATTAAAACATACAGCCTAGGAAATAACAGACAGGAAACCAGTAGAGACTCAGAGAAGCCCATTGACTCTTGAATATGTCATCACTCCCTTTGGCATCCAGTATGGAAAAAGCATGCAAGCACCAATGGATGAATAACTATTTGAACAGTCATTCACTCATCAGCATGCATTGGAAATTTGCTCCCAGCCTCCCTGCTATATTCTTGCAGTCTAATTATGCAGACTATCCTACCCTGAAATTAAACTTTCCCAACTGTTACATCAATATTAAGATTCAAATCTAGGAATGATATACCCAAAATGAAGCTAATTAGGTCAAATTAAAAAACTAGACTCCTTTCAGAATGATTGGACTCATCTTTCAGAAGAAATGTCACTCAGAATGGGCTTTGGATCAGGTTCTGTGGACCACAGTTCTGAAGAATTTATTGAAGCCTCTTCTTTTCACATCCATTGCTGTGTCAAGGAAGAGGCCAAAGGATCAGGCAGTTGCACTGATTTTTATTTTTTTGTCCTTATCCCCACATTATATACAAAAGCAAAATCAGGTATTAAGAAATGGCTTCCATTTTCCTTATACTGCCTAAACAGCCAATACAGAAAAAGGAAATCAAAACTGCAAGGGCTTAAAAGATAAGTTTAAAATGTACCTGTCAAACCACTTATAGAAGTGGTTCTTCAGGAAGAAAATCTTCAGCCACAAACAAAACTGACAAACAATTGTCTGATCTATCAAGCAAGTTGACCAGACCAAGGAATCAGATTTGGCTTTTTTGAGCTAAAGATCCAAACAGGGCGTGAATGTGACCAGCTGGTAAACCTGTATGTCCTTCTCATGACAAATCTGCTATTTGTAACAATTTTCTTCTCGTTGCTCAAAAAAAGTAGAGGACAGGATGCAAGAAGGGACTTGCTCCTTCTCAGCCCAGATCTTTCTACACCCTATGAATTTTCTCTTTTCCTCAGTCTGAGTCTTCTAATTCCTCAGGCCCTTGGTCACCAAGATACACATAGCCCAAGTCTGAAGCTTCTCATGTAACATCATACCTGCCCTGTACAAAAGCAGTTTGCAATCAGAGGCTACCTAGCATAGTAGGCAGAAATATTTTTTGAAGCATAACCAAACCTTCTAAGCAAGATGCAAATTTTAGAAGATTAAAAAGTATTTCTTTTTCCCTTTCACTGTCTGCCAATTAAATAAACACTGTCAGAAGGAATCTTCTGCATCTATCTCTGGATTTACACAAAGCTTTCTACTAGTTTGGCAAATTAAGAGGTCTTTATCAATCATCCACTTTCTAAGTAATTTTCATGCCTCTGTTTCACAGAAGCATGGAATGGTTAGAGTTGGAAGGGACCTTAAAGATCATCGAGTTCCAAGCCCCTGCCATGGGCAGGGACACCTCCCACCAGACCAGGTTGCTCAAAGCTCCATCCAGCCTGGCCTTGAACACTTCCAGGGATGGGGCATTTTTGTATTATATCATTTTACTCCACTGAAGACAGCTGAATATTCCTGAGATCTTGCAACCAGATATTCCTCATTTTCCAAATTTTCAAGAGAACTGTCCATTTGCTTTGTTGGGGTTCCCTGCTGCACTGCGCAACAGGTTTTTCCAACTACTAAAGGTATATTTGTTCAAAAAATACATCCTTGGGTCATAATAAAGCTAGCATACCAGCACAGCAAGGGTGGAATAAGAAGAGCCACTAAGTCATTACCTTCTTGGACTGGTGAACTGAGGCCACAAAGCAATTATCTGGACTACCATTCAGTAAGCCCTCTGACCCATCTCTACTGGAGTCTCTACCAGAGCAGCCGTGAGCCTAACTAAGAAAGAGGAAGAAACAGTCATCTGATAAAGCTGGCTGGCCAGGAGAGAATTCATGCAGTTACCAGGTTATTAGGTTCCCAACAGGAGACGGACAGACAATTTCATTGTTCTTGGCCTTGAATGAAATCAATAAATATAATTTTTTTTAAAAAAGGAGAGAGAAAAAATATATCCCTCCAGAAACAACACTTTTCTATTTGATCGTAGAACGACAGCTTTCTACAATAAGTTGTCCTTCCTACCGCTGCTAATTTGTCGATTATTTTTAATGCCCTCTCTAAGCTACTGTCAGGTGTTGGTACTTTTATCTTACAGAAACATTTCCAAGCAGGCTTGGGTTCTTTTATACAAAAAAGCATACATATAAAGAATAAAGGTTAGTTAAAATTCTTACAACTCAGGTTTTCTTTGTGACTCTATTGAGTCATTTATGTCTGAAAATGTGTGGATGCTTCTCACTGGAACAGTCTTTACACAAAGCAGAACAGACTCCATCTCTCATAATAGAGGTCACAACCTTAAAACAGGTGCATTAAAGATAAAATCCTTTTCATCAAGGGCTCAAGAGACAGTGCTGCCTTGGGGTCTACCCAAAGGCCAGAGAACAAACTCCTGCAGGATCTGCAGGCCATGCACACTCTTCAGTCAAAGCACATTTCTTTGTCCATGACACTTCTGACCCAAGGAAAGCAGCAAGTGCATAGAACAGGAGGGAAACACTCAAGCCAGTACACTGCACCACATAGTCTGTAACTTCTTCCCACACCTTAAGCTCTTCTATTTCTTAATTCAAAACCTTCATTTTCAAAGTAGCTGAAATATGGCTTCACAGCAGCATGGCTTTCATGGTGGAAAGAGGCCCCAAGGAAGTCTATGTCATCTACATCAGATCAGCCTGGCGGGGGGTGACAGCTATCAGCTTTCCCTTCCCCATCAACCCAGCTTTTTTTCCTCAGCTCTTCCTTATTCTTTCTGACAGCTTTACACATCTCCTTGTGTTTCTTTCCTCCCTCTGCTCCTCTTACTCATTCACTTTAGTACTACGTGAACTTAATGGCATCCAGCCCACTGCCTTTGCACGGGCCTAAAATAAGACAGAGGCTTACAGACTGCCTCTCCGTACCAGTTACTGCTCTTGTGTGTAAACCACATGCAATTGATCTTCTGTCAGCCAACTGTTGCTGCTGATGGCATTTTACATGCTCAGCGTCCTGGGGCCAGGCAAGTTCCTTTGGCCATAAACACATCAGTAAGTGTTTCACTGCATGTCCCGATGCCTTCCCCAGTGTGGTTAATAGCACACTGCTGTGTGCTACGGCAGACTGCACCCACCCATCTTTATAGGCCCGTTTTTATAGGCTGCTTTATCTTAGAGAAGCAACCAAATTCCTTGTTGTAGTTTCAGCATGCCCTGTGTTGGCCTGAGCAGGAGCACAGACTCTCCAGACACAGCCAAACTGCATCCTCAGGAAGGCCAAGTCACTGCAGTGAATGAGCTCAAACAGCCAGGACTGCAGCAGGCTCTGTTCTGGAGACAGTGGGAATCCCTGCAACACCACTGCCATTTCTTTATGGCGTACGAGCTTGGAAGCAACACAAGACCCAAGTATGGCATTCTGGAGCAGAGGAGAAGGGTGGAATTCCACAGAGCAACACCTCCAAAAAGCTGCTCGAACCTGGCAGAGCCAGTGCCAAGTACAGACAGGAGTCCTCATGACACCCCGGGGGCTTCCAGGTTGAGTCTTCGCTTACTGCTCTCAGGAAAGGGGGACTGGAATATGGAGTGGGGAAGATGGTATTTGTTTGTCAGAGTGAGGAAGGAGAGGAGAGAACCTCAGCTCTTATTTTCAAGACATACCCACAGCTTTAAAAACAAAACCAAATAAAACATGTTTGCTTAGTTGATCATGAGCTCCAATAACATATATTTACTTTAAATAAATTTATGCACATATCTTAACTGGCAGCCAAATTTACATCTTCCTATTGAGTGATATTTCTGTTCCAAAAGGTATTACCCCAGCACAGAAAAAGAAGTGAATTATTTTTAAAAAGGATTGCATTCCTATAAATATATGAAATAACAACTATTCCTGGTTTAAAGATATACATACACACACACCAAAATTATAATTTTATAAAGTCATTTAAATTTCTTGAATTCTGTGAACATCTCTTAAAGTGGTAAAGAAATGGAATGATCATTATAGAACCTTAATTTTTTATTCAAGTTTAAAGATAGATGATGCCAAATGCCAGGTATCTGAGCTGGTCTGCATCAATTAAAAAAATATAAATTTCCAAGCAACAGAATAAATACTTCTGAGAACACCTGTGAAAAAAAAAATCCCTCTGAAGATTTCACTCTCCCTACTTCTGCATTCTGAGTCTCCCTCATGCAAGTTTAATTTATGCAGTGATGGATATCTTGAGAGATGGAAGCTGTATTATAGACATGGAGATAAAATAATCCCTAAGTGAGAAGAACCAGTTTGCTCTCAATAACACTATAGTCAGCGCTGCAGGTAAAATCAATTTCATTAACTTTGCTAGTTAGCATAAATATAACCTTTCTGATTAAAGTACTAGTTTGTCAGAGAACCAGTCTCTCCTCACCTGGGTAATAATCCAATACAATGTAATGACAGTTTTCCTGAGGAAGGAAAATTATCTCTTCATATACTCCCTTTCAAAGCAGAGCTGCAACTCTCTGGCCTAAGTTTCTGTGTTTGTGCCAGCTCATCTTTCCTGAATCAAAGGCCAGGTCACATTAAGTTTTTGCTCTTCAGCTTTCCAGCAAGGAGACACAGCACCATGAAATATGTCGTATTGTGGGGCCTTTCAAATGAGGCCATGGGAACTCAGCTCCTGTTCACCAATTATATGAAATATCCTAATCCTATGAAATGCTAAATCACTCTGGCAAAGTTCCTGAAATCCCATTCCTCTGGATTTCAGTGCTGAGATACGAGGTACCATAGCTTGCCAAAAACCGATCACGCTTTCACGGCATCTTTCCAAGCCCTCTTGCCCTAGTCCTACTACGGCCTAATTTGTGGCATGTTCCTGAGATGCTTCCAGAAAATTCTAAGGTGTAAAGGACAGAAGAATTGCAAGGAACAACCCATCTTTTGGCAAACACAGTGGAAAGAGCCTGTATGGTTTTTACAAAAAACAATATTGGTTTTCCAGAAACCATGAAGAATTTGTGTGTGGTAGAATCCCAAATTTTGGTCTTGTATTTCAAAAGCATTATTGCATAATTCAACATGTACCTTTTCACAACAGAGTAAGATCCCAGTCCTTCATAAATGCAACTATTCTGCATGGGAGGCTGAAAGCACTCCATTTTTACCTAAGCCCACCACTCCTGACTGCCTCTACTCCTCACTGCACTCAGTGCAGAAATCTATAGAGATCTTTTCCAATGGAATGGAAGTGGTGGGTCCCAGCTACAGACATCACACAAGAGAATATTTGTGTTTGAAGTAAAAACTGTGCCTTTTTGAAGCAAAGCATGTTGCTGCTTCAACTATCCCTACCAAAACAAGATTCAAGAGTTCTGTCCCAAGGAGACAATACAAGGGAAAATAAATGAGATGACAACAATCAATCTCCTCGCTCAATGAGCTACCAAAAATGTCCTTTGAGGTGGCAGCAATAAGGGCAAAGCAGGGCTCCACAGATACCAGAACTGATGTGTGCATATATATTTGTGTGTATGTGTGTATTTAAAATAAATCTCCTTTTCATGCTCTTTGTTCAACTACATTATCAAAAAGAGTTTTAAATACAAGCTTATGGGACTACTAAAGAGGTGAATTTATGAATGTATTCCTAACAAAACACACTCTGGAAAGCTTTAATCTATGAATTGTGACAACCTTGGACAAAATGGATTTTTAATAGAATATAATGTAAACTGCCTGAAACATTGTGATAAGGAATTTTTTTTAAGTAATGCACAGACAAGGCATGATGCACTCTGCATGAAAGGAGGAAAGGTCTTAATTTAAAACATTTTAATGAACACTCAATTTGCGTAGGGAAATGTGAGAAATGGAGATGAAAAACTCACGATAACGATAACACTGCAGAGGGGAGAAGGAGAAAGATTAGAAAAGTAAGCAAATTTGAAAAGGCTCCAGCCGATAATGCTGTCTAAAAGGAATGCAGACTGGATTACGAACATGTCACAGTCCAAAGCCACTGTTCTCCTTGCAGGCAGTGTCTGTCGGTGGCTCTTATCAGAGTTGCACACTGGGGAAGAAAGAGCAACCAAAGTGCAGAGCAGTGGAGAACAGACGTCTCTCTGAGCTAAGGGCATCAAGGAGAGTCAGAGATTTCAGCAAATGCAGCTGGGACTTGCTGGAGTTTCTCACTTTCACTAACCTCCCAGAGCTGCGCCAGCCCAGCCAGCTTCTAGGACTACAGGGATTTCAGTCGCCTTGCAAAGCCCAAGGAACAAAACCATGGCACACCTGGCAATCTCCTCCTCAGAGAAAACTAGCTGAGCTCAGGGGCTCAATCCCGGCTTACTCACTTTGCTACTACCGGTGGAATGCTGGGCAAGTCAGCAGCACTGAAATTATTTCCAAGAGAGAAAAAACTATCTCCCCTGAGGTAGTTTAGATTCTGTTTACTAGAAGCCTGCTCTGCAAGAAAAGAGATTGATCCTGCACTCTCATTCATACACAAACTGCCTTTAATGAAGCTCCTTGAATTACTAAAAGGAGGAACAGATGAATCAGGTGTAGTGACAGCTTTGCCACATTGACCTTTACGGAAGGAAGTTCAGGTCTCTGCTCATTTAAATGAAGCAGCAGAACCCCCACATAAAGACTTCACATTCTTCAAAAGAAACAAGAGGGCCACCATTATGACCAAAAAACCAAATTAAAATAAAGATCAAAGTTAAATATTTACTTTAAGCACTACAATATTTGCAAATCTGGAAATGATCTTTCAAGCAGTTTCTATTTGCATACTTTAATTAATCCAAAAATATTAAACTAATCTCACAAAGGAAAGGGTCAAAGTACTAATTAACTTGAGATTCATTGCTTTTGTGCAATTTAACAGTTCAACACAAAGCAAAAATCAGTTTTAATAAAAACTAAGTTACTGTGACAGGTATAATTTCATGGATTAGTGAAACCACGTACAAGGCAATGACTTCCAGTGTTCATCCTATATTTTGTCTAACTTTAAAAATAGTTGTTTCATTTCAATAGAGAGATTCCTCTGTAACACCAAATGAACTTAAGTTTTCCTTTAACCTCAGCATCTCCCTTTCAAATGGATGGCTTTCCGCCTTGCTCTGAACAGAACAGAGGTCACTGTTGTTTCAGCAAAAACCCTGACTGCAAGGTTCAGCAGAGAGCAGATACTGCACACCCCCCAAGATCAGCCACCTGAGCTAATTCAGGTTGAGATTTGGAGCCATCGTGTGACATCATGCAGCTCCAGAACAAACGTGAAGGTTCCCCTCTGAGCCAGCATCTCTGCTGGCTGAGCTCTCCCCACACCAAAGGGACTCTCTGGCTTCTTTAGCAGCTTTTGGAGGAGCTAGGAAATCTTGCCCAAAGACAAAGGATTTGGAGAAAAAGCATACAGTGCCAAATCCAGCTGTAAGAGCTCTGCTTAATCAGTACAAAAGCCCATGAAACCCCAGCAAAATAACGATGGAAGGTGGCTGGAACTTCCTATATCACAACCCCAGAACTGCAATTCAGACAAATGTGCTTCGGAAACAAGAGGGGACTCCCCTCACCTTCTTTTGGTTTTTGTTTTGTTTTGATTTTTAAATAGGGAGCAATTGCATGAAACAGTTAATGAACTGAAAGGTTCACCTGGCGTTTCTCTCACCCTAACAGTGCCTATTTATACCTGTTGCTAAAAAGCAAACCCACGGATAAATAGTTTTTACCTCAACACTTGTGTGGCAGGTACCCAGAACTAGATGGGATTCATTTGTTCCTCAAATACAGTTTCAGAAACTAAACAGAGTAGAAACTCTCTTTGCACTCCAAAGCTCTAGCAACAATCTTCCTAGGTCTAAATAATACTAACAACCATTTTTCTCCTTGCTGGAGCTTTCAGAAAAAGATGGATGCAAAAGACTCCTCAAATAAAAATTTTGACATAAAGTTTGGTGATTTCCTAATTATGATACAATTTCAAGCTAAATTTATATACAGTGTACTTTAAGTGTAGAGAAATTGCATGATATTTTAAAATACATAATTCTGACTAACAATGTACATTTCTCATTCCCTTTGATACAGCTTACAGGAACATTACCATAACAAACACACACAGCATTGATGAGACAGTTCATAGATACTCATAGGTGTTTCACAGCAATAAAGAATAACACTTAATAGCTATTACTTTCATAGCTTTTCAAATAAAGAAGACAGCATTGTCCTATATTGCTCTCAATTATTCTCATATTTCTCTACTTTAATCCATTTCTTTCCATTGGGTCTTTGGCAACAGGAATTCTTCTGCTGCCCTAAAGGTGCGTGTAAAAGCAAACATGAGCCTGGACTAGTTGGCTGCCTCCAGTTTAATTAAATCATCTACTTCCGAAACTCAGAAGTGAAAAATATCTCATCATATCTACTGCAGCTTTTCCAAGGAGGCTGAGAAGGCAAAAATACTGCTAGTAAAAGAGCAATATGAAGCTATTGTATGTCTCTCTCAGCATTTTAGCAAGGGTTAATGTACAAAAGTATCTGGCAGCTTACCTGTTCTCTGCGCCGGGGTCGTTGTGCATACATGTGACGGTGGCAGTGGACCTCGCACTGTCTGTCTCTTCTTGGACCCCCCACTGGTCTGCATCACTGACTCTGATGTCCATGATCTTCACACCTGGGCCTGTCCTAATTCTGTTGGGGAAAAACAGGTATTGCTTTAGTTACAGATCTCCTGTAAATAAATCCAGAGATAAACAAGGAGGATGAAAGAGGAAATACTCCCTTTTCCATTAGTGACAGACTGATACACAGCAACTGTAAGTCACTGTGCTTTGAAAATATAAAACAGGTCCAATCATTTTAAAGAGATGAAGTATGAGTTTCATTATGTGCAAAGCCAGTTAATTTTCAGCTTGAACAATGTGGAGAGAATAAGAACACTTTCTGCTTCAGTGGCACCAGTTTGATACAAATGAAACAGATGCAACTAAGCCTAAATTGATTTAATTTGTTGTGTCTGTCCTGCAGTTTAAGATGGAGAATCAGAGTACTGTGATAAAAAATACACCCTCCTGCTTGCAAACCTTTGGGAGCAAGGTGCCGGTTAATATTAGAATGATCTGCATGGAAAAAATGTGTTTCACTGCTCAAAGACCATAATGCAGGAAGGAGAGAGAAGGAATAAGTTATCCTAGATTCGGGACTGAGGGATGAAAATAATTATGCTATTGTACTGGGATCTATCAAACTAGGCATGTCGAACTCTTGCTGCTGAAAATAATATGATGCTGACATGGAAAACCTTAATTTTCTAAGCATGGCTACAGTCTGAAAGCAGTTCAGTAGTTCGTAAATGTCACCGTTCTCCGGCTTAAAAAATTTGCTAAAAAATAAGTTCATGCTCCAGTGGGGCTCAGTGTTAGGAACAGATTGCCAAGGAATAGGAAACAAACTGCTTTTAATAGCAGGGACTTCATTTGTGCAGCTTGACTCCTAAAACAAGCCTGGGATTTCAACAGGAGTGCTGCAAAGATGCCTGGAGAACAATTAGGCAGAAAGCAACTGCTGTAGCGCCACGTTCACCACTACTGTGACTTAATTAATTAAAAGCAAAGCCAAGAGGGACCTCTTAGTTGTATGGTGGAATGAAACAGCACTGCTGAGACTCGAAGCGTTACTTAACAGTGAATGGTGATGGATTTGCCCCGATGCCTTGTGGTGCTTATGTTACACTATTAAGAATTTCCTTTAAGTTCTAGCTGAGTTCATGGGTTTGGATCAAAGTAACTTCAAGACTCAATGGGTGGTCTTTTCATCTGAGAATGAATTAATTCATCCTGCTTTTATGATGTCCTTATTTTTGCCTTTAAGGCTTTACTGACTTGATGGACCAAATTCATGCCTGGCATAACCAACTTGGAAAATGCTTCCTGTAAGGAGAGAATTTAACTTACTATTTTTCTAATTGTCTCCTTCATGTTTCTCCACAGACATTCATATCTCCAAACAACATGCCTCAAAGCTTATGTGCCCCTTTGCTATCATCTCCTCTTCTTTTTTCAGAGGAACATTCATTTATTCTGTAGTAATTACATGGGCCCGAATCATTCCTGCAAGACACCTACATGGCTTCATTTCAGACTGACTTGTAATTTACATGAGATAGAGAATTAGGCCTTCAGCAACAGATTCAATATTTTTTTTCTTTAGACTTAGTCAACCATTCTTGAAAAAAATCATTAGGGCCTGACAAAAAAAAAAAAAAAAAAAAATCCAACCAGCACTTTTAAAAATTTCTCTTTCCCAGCCAAAATTATATTTTTTTTTTAACAAATTCACATCCCCACCACCCCCTCAATTTCCCATGTTTTTTCTTGACAACATGTCTGGAAACCTCTAACCTGATTTTCCACCCAAGTCAAAGCTCTGATTAATTAAAGACTAATTGAAGGGCAGGAAATGCTGGGCAGGGAGAGTGGGGAAGGAGGGCAGGATGGCTGGATTTCACCCATGATTTCAGGATTCATCAGCCTTTTTCCATCTGTGAGAAGCTTGTTATGTCCTCCTACACAGCTTTTGCACTACGGATATCTTCACTTTGCAGCATTTACTTTTTTCTACTCTGATCCAAATCTAGCATGTCGGTTTACCCCATCTAGATGGAAAAGGAACACGTCACAATTCCCTGCCACACCTGAGCAGACTTTAACCATGTGGGAACCCTTTACAGCTCCCTGTTCATGCAAGCTAAAGCCACTGTTTCTCTTTACCCCTGTCCCTTGTCCCTATACAGCATAGGGGTAAGGATGCAAGAACCTCAAATATCCAAATCTATCTACATATCTGGCCGTTCCAACCTCTCCAGGCATTCTGCACCCGAAAATACTGGGACCTCTCTTGGGCCAACCCCTCAGCCATGTCTGCCTCGCTCAGCCACAGAGTTTTAATGTTTCTATTCTTGTGCCTGAATACGGGATGCTCTTTGCCTCTCTGGACAGCAGATGATACTCTCCCGATGCCTGTCCTGTTGGCTCCCCATTTGGCTTCTCCTTCAGGGCACTGACCCTTAAGAGGAGACCTGGTTTTCAGCAATGCTGTCTTGTTGAGAGTGCCTACAGCTTTTGCTCGCTGCATATCCACTGTCTTGCTGGGTTAGCATTAAGTAAACATCACATACTCTGCTCCCTAGCCACATTTTCCAAAAACGTCTCAGAACACTGCATTTTAGGAAAATTTCCAGTCTAATCCCCTGCAATGCATCTGTGCCAGTGGGCTGAGACAAGATGTCATTTTGCATTTTTGGATATCAGTAGAGCCAGAAAGGTTGAAAAAAGGAAGAAACTGAATTCAGCTTCTCACTTAGGAAAAGTCAAGAAATTCAAATTAAACCAGCCTACATATGGGAGGTTTGAGCCTACTACTCTTCAGATAAGTGATTTATATCTTTAAATCTGCCCCCAAACTCCACAGGCACAAAAACTGTTCTAAGTGTTGGGGACTGAGGCTCTGAAAAAGACTAAGAAATTCCTATCAGTGCTGACATTAACAGGTGAAAGGATGGTGAATGGCTAGAGTGTGAGCCCAGGCGTTAGGTTTCTTGCCCTGTTCTGTGCCAGGCTTCAATTATAAGCTTGGGTGGATCATTTAATTTTCTATCTCTCTCTTCTCCACATATGAAATACTGGAAAGGGCTGCTCTTCCAACTCCAAGGAAGCTGTAAGGATAAATAGAATTGCTCAAGAAAAATCTGATGTCCTCTAAATTTACCACTTGACAAAAATTCTGCCATCTCTGGGTTTGAAAATGTGGAAATTATCTAC
>VZRU01004326.1:303001-379376 GCA_013398155.1 Pedionomus torquatus
TGATAAGGAAAAAAAAAAAAAAAAAGAGGAACAAAACATGACAGCCAACTGTAAATTTGGCAAAACTGACACTTCATTTCCATTAAAAATTTACTTTCTGAAAAGCAGAATTTTCAGACAGAAAACTGTCTTGTTAAAAAGTACATGACCACCTTTGAAACATTAGAACCTACATTTGGTAACAATTAGCAGAGAATACTGTGCAAATACAATGAGACAGGAATACTGAAGGAGCTCACCAGAAGTTGGCCTGCGACAGGTTCCCCATATTACAGCCCATATCCACAGCCTGTATCATAAATGAGGTGATCCCTACTGATTCGTGATACTTTCTTCTTTATGGGTGAAGGAGATCCAACAGAAATGTGCCACCACTGAGCACTGCCTTTCATGACACTTGTGCCCATAGAATCTTAAGAAGAGGTATGGGCAGGAGAGTATCAAAGCCATTCAGAACAGGGAATCAATGAAACAACTGCTTCATGAGTGAATTTAGCCCTCTTTTCCAGCTATAAATGCAGAATAATCTGCTTTCAGTTTAGACTGCAGAATACATTTCATATCCCTGGCAGTGTTTTTTTCCTGAAACAAATGGAAAGAAAGAAAAGCAAAGAAAGAAATGGAGTGTCCTCCATTTACTGTAGAATATAAAGATGGAAACATGATAGACTGAATGAAACGGGCAAGCAGAAGTGTCCCCAGCCTGCCAACTTGGAACACCCAGAAACTATTTTAAAATGTAATCCCAGCATTAAATGTATGCGACCTCATGAATTTGGCTGCCCTAAACCTCTTCTTTCAGTTATTACAACAGAAGGAAAGGAAAAGGTACAAGTAATCACCAGGGCTGGAAAGTAACTTAAGGGTTGCAAGAGAGATTTAAACAGCTGAGCACTTAGCGAAAGCGGGGCAGGGACTTCCACTGCCTCCCGGTCAATTAACTGCAAAATCTGAAAGGTAAATGCTTGCTTGCAATACACCCCAGTAACACTCCCAGCAGCAGTAATTGGGAAGTAAAATCTTGGCAAAAGGAACTTTAAAATAGAAACAGAAGGAAAAGATATTTAGGAAATAAAACAGGAATGTGTTCCCAGCAGATGGAAAATGCTCAAAATAATGAGAAAAAATACTTTTTCAGAGCTATTTTAGAAATCCTCTTATCTCTCTTCTCCCGTTTCCCCTCCCATCATGGGGGAAAACATGATCTGAGCTAAATTCACTCTCAATGACGTACTAATAATAACGGTTATGATAACAAATTTCATTTGTAATTTGCAACCATTTCTATATTCAGCCCTTCAATATGCATGTTTAGCCCAATTAAAAATAAAATCATTATCCTTCCCCTACAGGAAATCCAAGCTGTAGGCCAGTTTGTTTAACTTGCCTAAAATTATACTGTCTCTGCAGAGCCAGAATGAGGGTCAATACATCCTGATTCCCAGGCTCACACTTTGGCTAGACACCCCTACACATCCTTAAGACCTAACCAGAGCAGAACTGAGTAATTCCAAGCCCTCACAGAGCACTTTACATATTTGAAGAATTGCACAAACAGCAAGCAATTAGTTCTGAACGAGGTCCCTGGGGAGTTTCTAGTTAAAATACATGTGTTTTAAGATACATTAAGCCAAGCACTATAAATTAAAATAATCACTGAATTCAGGCATAACATCTGGGGACTCTTGGGGTGTGGGCGAGATGGGTAGTGTTTCAATATAGGACGGGATAGAAGAATCCCTGTGTAGAAGGAAGAAGCAAGTGGAGTTTGCTGGGAGATACAAAGAGAAGAGAGTATGTGATGCTTAGTTGCCACATCCAAGTGTCTTCCATGGCATTTGGGAGGGAGCTACAGTCAGGAGCTCATTGGTGTGAGCTTATAAAACAAAAACCATTTGGGAAGCACTTTTATAGCAGATGGAGGGCTGAGGTGACATCAGAGTTCCCTTCAAGAGAAGCACCATCCCTGTCTTTTGTGTCTTCCTAAGTTTCCTGGCCAAAATTCTCTGTTAGGTAATCCAAAAATATGAGGAAAATGAGGTGATGCAAAGTCAACCAGAAAACACATCGCAGAACCAGAAATTACACCTAGAGCTGCCAAGGAATATTTTGGTATCTTCATTGTAAACCCACCCAGTGCTCCTGCTCCCGCTGTTCACTCGCTAATAACAGACAGCACATCCTGCAATGCCCGTGTGAGATCAGCCTGTGCACAAATACGCTTTCTGTGGCCGTGGGCTTGCAGTATGTGTGAAATGAGAGTGCTCCACCCAGCAGATAATCATCCCGCTCATCCTCATCTCGTATGGAAGTCAGATTTACAGCAAGTTAGGGGATCAGGTTCTAAATCTTCATAAGCTAAGCAACTGTTTATTTTCTAAAGTATTTTTCCAAGAACTTTACTCCTTTGTTCTTTTATATTTTGAAAGACTTGTCACGGATTTATGTTTAAACTACTTCCCCATCAAATTCTCTTTAAAATAGCAACACTAGGCCAGCTGTGTTTGTTTCCGCTATTCCATATTAGTGTCGCTGTAAGTAAAGCCATCTTTCTAAGTATGTGAAATACACATCAGAATACACAAAGATACTGCAAAGATCCAAGCCCTCTCCAAAAGGTCACAAGCGTAGAAACACAAATCTTATGTTGCTTTATCATAAAGTAATACAAGCAGCCCACAAAGCCCTGTGGAGAGATGTAGGTAGATGATAGTCAGATGGCAATGGGGAACAGAGGGCATCTGCAATGCATCAAACAAAAGGAAACCTCAAGAACAAGGGTTTGAGAAATAGTATTAGGGGACAGAAAATTCATGGCCCTGGTAGTGCCAGTGGCACTAGGTGTTACCAGTGAAGCAAGGTGGGAACTCACAGTGGGACAAAAAAGGCATGAAAAGCTTGTTTGCCCTTGGAGACAGAGACCCCTCGATACTTAGAGACAGAAGCAGCAACTTCCAAAGTCAACTGGAATTTTACTTAAGATTTGACCTCCTCATTTCATCTGTGCTAAAAACTGCTCCAGTGATTGCCCTTTCATTGCAAGTCCAATGCATAATTGGCCCAAATTTGTTTTCAAAACAAGACATTGATCTGCTGTGCTCTTCCTGGCCTCTTTTCCCCTGAAACACCCCCTACAGCAGGGCCAAAGCTCTCTCAGCTGCCACTCACCCCATGGAAATGCCCTTTCTGTATCTTGTGACCTCATCACTTTTACACTGTATCAGGAAATTTGCCTTTCCCTCCTTTTGGTATATCTCAATTTCTCTCTGCATCTGTTATTTTTAGATAACCTTTTGTAGCTGTCTTATTTAACCCTGTCAAGCATTTGTGGATGCAGTTTCTATCAAAGCAGTTATTACTGTCGGATATCAGAATATCTCTATCCAGCATGAGCTCAAGGAAGAAAGTCAATGCCAAAACACCAGGTAGGACAAAGCAGACAAAAGAGGTACAGTGACCAAGGCAAGGCAGGAACAAAGCTGCTCAACAGACATGGTTGCTGACATGAAAAAAGACCAACAACTCAGAGAACAGAAAGCCATTTGAAATCGTGAAAGGGGATCAATGCTAACGATTTAGAATGATACAATTACCACTCTTCTACCCAAAAAGGTGAAGCTATCAACCTATTTTTTTTTTCAGTCCACCAAATGTTTCAAAATATGCTAAGCATCAAGCTCACTAGCATATTGGATTTTGAATAATGAAAAGAGTAAACAGGATTTTAATTTGGATTCTGACAGTAAAGTGCTTTCCATGTGATAAATTAACTATTAGGGAAGACAAATTAACACAACCTACCCTTGAGAATATGATGGCTTATGATTTTGAGGAAGCTTTTACAGAAGCATGATGAAAATAAGGCAGGATGAAAAATACGAGATGATGGGGGGGGAAAGTATTTTATCAAAAGTCTCCCTCCTCTTTTTCATCAAACTGTATGTATAACCTTTCTAAAAAAGTGCAGCAGATTTTCTCAAGAGATGCCCATTTTTCCTAAGAGAAATGTTTATCTAAACATTTTAGGAGAGACCAGAGAGGGGCCTAAATCACAAGGGATTTATGAATTTTATAACAATTGGTTAATACTGAAAATTTAAATTTCACATCAGTGAAGCAAGGTCAGAAAAAAAGGAATCACAACTTATGAATTTTTTGTAATGGGAAGGTCTCAGAAACATTTTCTAGATATAAGACTATGGTCATAAAATCATCAAAGAGCATGAGAACGTCTTCAAAGCAGTCTAACATTATGTTATATTCTGTATCCAATGGAAAATTCCCAGTTTTTAGCCAATGTTTTTACAGGAAAAAAAGATTTCATCACTGTATTTCAGCAGAAACTCTACTTTTTCATCTGCTCCCTCTCTCACTCAAGTAAGCAAATACAGCTTTAAAAACCAGCAGAAAGACATCCTAATTGTCTTGAAATTAAAGCTATTAATTTTAGTTCTTACTTATTCCTGTCACAAACCAGACCTGTTTATATGGATTTCCAAAACCATATTGCTATGGTTCTGAAGTCTTTGTGTAACCGAGATGAAAATACCATCTCCCACAGTGAACGCTCCTCCTTGAAATGTGTCAACAGTGGAATTTCGTTCCTCTGCGAGTAATAGGGTTTCCAGGCACTGGGGCAGGAGACACTGGGTCCAATTCTATCAACTCAAGGTAGTTTATTAACCATTTAACTGTCTGGGCAACTTCAAAAGGGGAAAAAGGATGTTTACTTGTTTACTTTTGCTTGGAATTCCATCCAAGGGGAAAAAATATTACTATTTCTATGAAGATACTGTGCATTTGTATACTTAAACATTGTGAGATATTGTATTTCAAGATATTTCTGTAATTTCCCAGTAGGTAGTTAAAACTGTGGGTGAAAGAATTCTGTAGCGATTGGCATTTTCTTAATAAAACTAAAAGCCAAAATTTATTGGACTTCACCTCAAAACATTGTTGTGCCTTTGACATAAAAATTACTTTAATCATAGAGTAAGCACACGTGGCTCTAGATTGTACTGAAAGCTCTTAAAGGTTGCCAACACTGGCATCCTACTGGCACGCCCCCAGCAATTCCCACTATACCAGCATGGGCAAGCAGCTCAGGTCCCCTGTCCTTTGCCTGCTGAGAAAGCAGGAAACACTGCCCATAATTTGCCAATAAATACACAATTCCTAACTCTTGCTTGACACTTTATACTTTCAAAGTATCCAATAAACATTAACTAACCATTATTACTATTGATCAAAAAGAGACAGCAAGTCTTTTTACAGGTCTAAAAGATCCTCATGCTACTAAACGATAATAACATCCCTTATAGCATCCCTTTCTCATTAGGATGCACCACCAGCTCACACCACGGCCTCCCCTGGAAGAGGAGAGATACTTTCCTTTCTTCCACTGTCTCCGTTCAGTTAACTTAGTTATGATGTGTTGATCATTACTCAAAGAGCTCAAGAGTGCCTGCTGTCATGTGCCCTTAGACAGCTCCAAGAATTGAAGTATGTGCCCTCTTCTCTCCAACACAACAATCTGTGTTGTACCTTCTCTGTAGAGGGAAGAGGTAAAATGCTGGAGTGGTTTTCTGTAACACATGTCTACAGAAGAAAAATCAAAGCCTGCTCAGTCTCTTCAACCTTTCTCTGAAAGATCTAAAACACTCAGACTATGTCCTTTACCTTGAAACCAATGCAATGCTATAATAGATGAAACTCTTCCTTAAAGTACAGGACAAAATGCATTACCAAGTCTGAAGGTGTCCAAAGTATTTGAACTTGGAATTCTTGCAATCATGCAGAAACACAGCTTTGAAAACTATAATGAAAAAATCAAAGTAAGTCAGAGGTTTCCTCCTGCAAAGACAAAGATACTTACAGGTTTCCTTTTATTGAAAGGCTCCTTTCAGCAATCAGCACTGCAAAAATGTTTGCAGCCTGAATAGAGTTCAGGCCTCCTGGGAGACAAAGAATTTTTATAAAGGGGTATTTTTCTACCTCTACAAGTAAAAAAAAAAAGAAGCAGCCCTGAAGGTCACAGTTTCTGGAAGCACCTAAACAACAACAAAGTAAAAACTTCCCATCCCTCTTCCTGCAAAACTAGATAATGAGCTCCATAGCATTGCCTTGGTCAGCACTGGATGGGGGTTTACCGCATTTAAAACAGTGCATCAGTGCAGCAAAACTTCCTCACCACTTTGGAGAGTCACACATTTCCTGTAAGGAAGAAGTCTATTAAATAAAATTCAAATTAATATAATTCATTATCTTTTACCAGGCATCGACATGTATGACAGATCAGAAGAACTATCCTGGGTTGCTGCTGAGTACCACAGTCAACCCCCCAGTCTGTCGTATTCCTTGGTTTGCGGTACAATCTCTCAGCTCAGGACAGGTTATCACTGCAAATTCCCCAATCAGCAAATGCCTAGAAGAGGCCAGCGGTAGCCAGTCTGTGGCAAGTCTTAAGATAGCGTGTACAGTCTAGCCCAAAAAAGTACGTAAGGGAGGCTGTCTGCATACACTGAACGGGGTCTGGTCCTGGCCTTCACACCGCTAATACACCTCTTTCAATGGTTTAAAAAGTACAAGGGAGAAGAGCAGCAGTGAGGTTGACGAGACAACAACATTGGCATGTCTCCTCCTCTTAGGGCATGAGGCTAAAAGCAAGAGGTCCCTCAGTAATGGTCATTTTTACCTAAAGGATTGCTTAAAACTGCGCTAGTAAAAAAGTAAAACAAAATAAAAAAGAGCAGAGTTTTGAAACACGTATACATCTCTACATTTTACTGAAACCTGAGCCAACCCTCAGCACATCCAACAATTGCATAAGAGCATGAAGTGGTCTTTGAGGGGTCTATCATACATTCTCCCATGCTTGCTCAATACTCTTCATAAAAAAGCAGCACAGAAAGGGTTGTTATTAGGAAATCCACTCAGGCTGTGCCAAGGAGACATTGACCTGAGCACAAGAGTTGGAGTTATAGGGAAGAGGAAAAAAAGCACAGCAATGAAAATCCTTCCAGAATTAAAAAGGCCACAAGAACTTTGCTTGAACTAGTACTTGTTGTTTTTATTGGATTATTTTACGGGGTTTTATGTTGTTTAATCGAAGAAAGAAAATGGGTGCCATAAAATATGCAGAGCTAACTGGGGCTGCAGAGTACATTGCTGAATATTGCTAGTAATGCCATTTCCCCTTCACTGTCAAAAAATAAAAATATCATTCTTTATATCCCTGTCACATGGAACAGTGGTCCTCTCGTGCTTGCCAATCAATCATCCTGGAGTGCACCTTTACCTTGAGCAGTATGCGCTAGGATGGTGAATAAGGAAAGCTCAGGAAATAATCTCCCTTTCCACAAGATAGAATTCAATTTCCAATATAGCTCAGACCAGTACTTTTCCTGAAAAGGTGGCACCATATATTACAGGAAAAAAAAAGCATTTTTCTGCTGGTAGTGAAAACTTTAGTGAGCATTATGATTATGTGACTTGTACTCCAGGCACCAATGACCACCAAGCAGGCTAATAATGTGTGAATTCTGATGAGAAGCAGCCTTCCAGCTGGGATAAAACATCGAAGTCTTTGCCCCCTGTTTTCCTTCCATTCTCCATTCTGCTTTCTTTACCATAAGACTTTTTTTCTAGCTGCAGATGACAATTTTCCAAGATCCTCCTAGAGGTAAGCAATTCACAGTGAAATTACCCCACTCTGGTGTGCAGGTAGCCCTAGTTAGCCCTTTGGTCACCATCTCAATTGGCTTTTATCTTTGACAGCCCCAGTTCGCTTTCTTAGGGTGGTGCTTCTCAGAGGCTTTTGGAAGACTCTCTGCAGGTAGACTGAGCTTTCACCACTGACTCTTCGACTCTTTTGGATTTGCAGGTTGGCAAGGCTTTTGCAAGTCCCAACCTTTGCTTCTCCTCTGAGCACAGCTGAGAAAGGCTGTGCAGCAGAACCTGGCTGAGTCCAGAATCTACTGTAATAAAGTCCAAAGAAATTCCCACAAATGGACAGTGCCAAAGCACTGGCTTGATGGATTTGCCTGCAATATTTCTAACCATGAAGACAAGGAGACAGGTTTTCCCCTCCAGATACCCTAAAGCTCCAAGTCCCAGCTTTTGCTCTGCAGATCTGGCCAAAATACCATTCTGCTGGTGCCCGACAAACAGACGCCAGCAGCCCCAGAGCCTGAACTGGGCAAAGAGGTTAGGATTCAGCCCTCCAAAGTCTGTTGCTCACAGTGCTGCTGCAGCTCTGAAAGCTTATCCAGCCTTGCAAAGCTGTCAGGAAAATTTACCAGCCACCACACAAAAATTGCTTGCCGTTTACCACAGTGATTGATGGTAATGCAAGAAACTAATGGCATTTTACTTGCCTGTCGAAAGAAATTACTCATCCTGGGCCAGCAGGATTGGGGAAGGATTCTTTAATCCTTGCAGCAATTTTTAAATTAAAACTCTAGTGTTCACAGGGCTGTAGACCAGTCCCAGACAGCTGCCTGCTTCAGGATGGATTCAAACACGATAGAGCACGTGGGCAGACAGGTCCGGCAGGGCAATAAAACAGAGTGAAAGGCAGCTCCACGCTGTGCTTCTGACTTTTTAAATAAAGTTTACAGATTTCAGGGGACCAAATCTATTTTCAGATCATTAATCTTTAACAAAGACCTAGACCCTAGCACTGTGGACATGACAAAATGTTGGGGAAATAACAGGACAAAAAGGCTGTAATCAAAATTGGAAGACAATTGATCTAAGTGGTACAGGGAGGTGCTCTTAGCTGGTCTATACATGCAGAAGAGTACATCAGTCTAGGGGTAAACTCACTTCCTAAACTCACTTCCATTCCCTCCGTGGCTTTCCCTTTCCTTCCTAAAACCAGTATTAAATCTTCCTTTATCCTTTAGCATTTTCCCTTTATGATTGCAACCAGTCTGTTTGACACCAGGATGGGTTTCACCTGGTTTTACCTGCAGTACCGTCATTCCCCTTGTATGGATGACAGATTCTCCACCACGGTTCAGTCACATCATACTTGTTAAATGGGCTACTTGAATAGTTTGGGGGCAGAGAACATTCATTCATTACTGGCGGCTCAGAAGTCCTTCACCAGGAGCTGATTCTTACAAGCGGTAGCACAGGGACTCCAACACCTAGCACTGCCCCTGGAGAATTTCAGTAAGACAAATAGCAGAGGACATCTCACAGCATTTTTGAGAATAGGACACTCACAGTTTTGAAAAGCCTCTGTTATCTTGACCAGCTTCTTGATTCAAGCTCCTATACATCTCAGAAAAACATTGAAAAATTGTGTCTGCAAAAGGTCACAAACAAAAAAGGAGGAGCAGGAACAATTCAAGTTTCATGAAGGTTACACATACCTAGGTGAGAGCTACTAGAAAGTTGCTTAAGCTTACAGCATTTCAAAGCATACACTGTATTTGTAATAACAAACACTCTAAAAACAGGGTTTCCCACTGCGGGAGTTGGGGCACACTGAATCAGCTACTTATAAAAATGGCTACAATCCTTTATAATATATTCAGTGGTTTTCAGTGAAAAACACTCACAGTGAGATACTGTATCCCACTGAGCATTAAGTACTTCCCATTTCTGTTCTGCTTTTTCAATTCTAACTAGTCCCTAACCCTGTTAGTCATGAATTTGCAATTAATGAGCCTTGTTTAGAGGATGTGAATACTGAAATTGTTCTGATATACAGGCTCTAACCACAGAAAGACAATCTAATTCAGTGAGGGAATCTGCTGTGCTTAGGGGGGCATTCCAAACCTTCAATGAAGGAAATCAGCTGTTAAGCCATTTTAACAAGGGGCAGCATGCTGTGCTCTCAGCTCCATGGTGCCACGCGATGGTCTCACAGCTTGGCATCTGGGGACAAAATCATCTTCATGTGTTAAGGATGCTTAACATCTGCTTGTAAATCTAGCACTGGTCAAAAATGGCTGTGACTTGTGAGTCTGTGAGGAAGTTACAACTGTGGTTTTCTACCAGAATTTTTAACTATGAGAAACACACACATATACACACCTACATACACACTCTTTGGATCTAATACGGCAAAGGACCAATAACCCAGAGATAAACTAATTATGAGTAGTTATGCTTGAGCAGAAAAACAGCAGCCGCTCCTCTCCTGCTTCAAGGAGACAAGTAAAACAAGTGCCTCCATGGCTCTTCTTCCCTATGCCTGGAAGGGAAGAACTGTCCCTTGTGAGTCTTTCCCTCCCTGAGTGTCCAGAGGAGCAGATTTCCTCCTCAGGTGGGGACATGGGGACAGGCAGGACAGTTCTCCACCCCAGGCTTGATAGCAAGGCTACAGAACACCCTGTATGCTGGGTGTTGTCAGCCCAACCTTCTTGTTGACTCTGATAGAAAATATATTTCCCAGGCCATGAGAAATCCAACATGACAGTGGGAAAAGAAAAAAAAAAGAATTTTAAATTTATAAAGTCACCCATCACGTGTCCAGAAATACCAGAAATAATTGGGGGTGGAGTTGGGGGTGGAAATGGTGCTCAATTATACTTGAAATGGTTTAGAAAACACACCAAGATGGAATAAATGTTCCTTATTCTGCTACAGCAGTCAATTTCAGACGTATTTCAGGAGGCTAACCCTGGAGACCAGGAGATTAATTCCTGGAGACAAGCCCTTTTTCCACTCGTGCTCCTCCCCAGCTCTTCAGAGAAAATGACCTGGTCTGATCTTAACACATCTTGAAGAAGACAGAAAGATTAATTATGCTCCTCCCTATTTCATCTTCATGGCACATCTGAGCAGCTTCTACAGCTGTGAAACCTTTATTTCCAGGGTCCTTTTGATTGTACCAGTGAGATATTCAAAGACTCATTAAACCTAAGGGGAAGTCCCATTCACTCAGACTTAATATGGGAAGGAGGTGGGAGAGGGAGGCTTAAAGTTATCTTGTGCTTAAGTTAAAGAGACAGTTGGAGAAGATTTATTCATAAATCAAACTCTGCACCCTCAAAGAATCACCTAGCCCTGCGGCGCTCTGCACACAGGAGATACTGCTGGGACTAAAGGGCTGAGAAACACAGTCTGCTCCGATGACTGGGTGACTCTGTTCCTGCAGAAGGACCAAGGATGAAGAAAAGAAAGCAAGAAATCTGCCTTATATAAGTAGACACAATTTTGCACCTGCAAATCACAACTCTTTTCTAATTGCAACACTAACATCTAGTTAGAGCTCAGCTTTCGGACTAGTCTCCCGCAAAGGTAGTGTTTGTCGGTATATATATGTCGATAACTGTAATTATTTCCTCCAGCAATTACTGTTACTATATCTGACCTTATCCTAAAGTCAAGTACTGAGGCATTGAAGTGACAACATCTGTGCAAGTAATTGCTGATACAAAATCTTATTCTCAATTACTAATGTCAATAGCTTGTAGATATTAAAAGTGAAATTAGTATATTACTGGGGCTGAGACTGGTTTCTAATCTGATAGTTAGGCTATAAATTATTTGCTTCCCTGATGAAGGGCTCAAATTACAAAGGCACCATTCAAAAAAAAATCACTAAATACATAGATGAATTCCTTTGATTTTAAGAGGCATTGAGAAAGTGCTCCGTTCTTTCCTAGTGGTGTTGCCTTCCTGACTTGAATCTTCACTGTCAAGCCATCATCATCAATTAACTTCAGGCATAACTGTTTTCAGGTATAACACTGCCTGCCAGTGTAGCAGCAGACTTCAAAAAGTGAGCCTCCAAGCTGTAGTATAAAGCTCATATATCAGAAATACCAATATTATCCTTCCTTCTTACTTCTTAGAATTGTGAAACCTCAGCAGTACCGTTACAATCAAGGTTGTACTTGCTCCTGGGAACTCTTTATCTTATATTCACACAGGGAAACCCTTTACAGACCATTCCTGCAGTTAAGATCTCTCTCTGCAGTTCCACATAAAATTAAGTAGCTAATGTCATACACGTGGTGCTGCAAAGACTAAATCATGACATTAAGGGAAGTCAAGGTTCAATGTCCCTACGTGCAGCAGGTGAGATACGTGCACTGGAAAAGGCTAGATCTGGAAAATGTAATAAAGAGTCACAGGTGATATAAGATATAAATGCAAAATGCATTTCTTCATATTTATTACATCTTTTACATCTAAATCAGGCAGATTTCATTGCACAGATTGAGACTGATCAGAAGTAATTCAGTGGGAGGCTGGTAGTTGAAACACATAATCACATTTCTAGAACAATGTAATTACATTGAATTTAATGTGATTTCCTGCCACTGGTTTAAAAGTGCAGCCTCCTCCACATTCTCGATTTACACCGAACATGACACTCGATGTACAATTACTTTCACGTAGCCAGGTAAAGCATGGCATAAGGGGAAAGCATGCTACCTCTCCTTGAATTTCCCAAGGCTATTATGGAAAGATGTCAGTCACAAAGTAAGTTCAAATCTTAAATTTTTTAAGAAGATGCTGTCTCAGCAGATGACCACTGATTTTAGATTTCATTTTCATTAAATATCTCTCAAGAAGCAATTTTGCTGACCTTAAGAGCCTGTGCACAAGTCAGCTCTGCTCTGTGGAACAGAGAAATTTGAAGGGAAATTTACTCTTAGCAGAATTTTCAGGTTTTCGTATATTGCATATGCTTCTGAGAGTGATATATTTAGGACTTTTTATAAAGAACAGGCTAATAAATGGACTTGGCAGGTCATGCCCATAAGAATAGCTAGAAAATACTGGGGAGAAAAGTAATTGCAATCTGAATGCAGACAAAGAATTTGAATCTTAAAACAAACACAAAGGGCTGGAATTTTATCAAAGTTAGGAACTAACATTCATTTAATTCCTACAAATCAGTTAAAATTTGACCTAGAGAGAGAAAGCATGCGAGCCAAGGCATCAGGAGAGCCCCTGCTGCCAGCCAAAGCACACTACATAAACAGAAGACTTATTCTTAAAAAAAAATACCACTAAGCTTACAGCTGATCAGGTGAAATCCTGCAAACCCACCTGGTATGAAACAATTCAAGTCATCCCTTTGCAGAATAAATTTCAAATAGCAACCGAAGTTGTAAAAATCAAGGCATATTTACAATTGATTTGAAAAACAGAAAGAAAAATTATTAAATTGATCAAAAATGCTGTTTACTGCTGGCAGTTCATTTAGCTTTCTGCAGAATGTTTCAACATTTATGCTCCTTCATTGAAATAAATAAGTATTGAAATATAATGGATAATGAAGCAGAGGCTAAAAGACAATAAAAATGCCTAGGATTTTTTTTTTAAGCAGATCAATATAACCTTGAATGAAATAAAAGTTTAAAAGTAGGTTTTAAAGCTGGGGACTTTTATGAAAAGTAAATGAACAATGGTTTTAAAGCAGTATAATTGTCGATGAATCACAACACTATGGAAATGGCCTTGAAGAGCTCCAAATACAAACTGCAGAGAGAGAGAGGGGGAACAAGGGACAAAAAAGCCCCTAAATGGAGTCAAAGATGCAACCCTCACACAGATAAACTGCCCCGCATTTGTGTAGCAAAGTTGGCTCCATTTATAAAGCCAAATCCTAAGAGTCTTCCATCCATGGAAATTTTCTGTGGCACAAAGAAAACTGTGGAAAAACCTCAGGATACGCGGGCTTGCAACAAGCCAAGGAGGAGACCTCAGTGCCTTTGACGTGCTTTTTGACACTGTTGGTGTCAAGCGGCACTGAGCAAAGCAATGTGCTGTGAAAGGCTCACGCAGCCGAGCGCTGCTACGCCGAAGTGGCAGCAACGAATGCAAACGTGTTACAAAACCCAAAGATCAGAAAAGCTTCATCTGGGAAACGATGGCGTTTATTATTGATGGCTCAGCAGCCAGAAGACTTCAGCACATGGAGAGGATAATGGGTTTGTCATCTCCCTGCCAGAAAAGGACTTGAAGAGGGTTGAAGAGAGGCAACGTTTCAGCTTGGTGCCCACCCCGTGACCTCGGCACAGGCTCCTGTGGTTCAAAGCAGGGAATGCAGCACCAGCTCAGCCGCGACACCCGCCTGCCACAGCCAAGCCCAATACACTCAACCCCACCCCACGTCCAACACGCACTATTATGTCAGTCCCTTCTTCCTGAGCTGCATGCGCTTCCCAACAGCCTCAGCATTCCCAGATTTCACATCCTTAACAGGGTTTCTTCAAAGAGCAAATACATTTGCAGAAATTAATTTTTGGCTGCAGGTTCTTATAAGGCACCCATTTCTACATCAGGCAGATTAGCGGCACAGCCTGCTAGAAGCTACAGTCTTAATCAAAACTGAAAACGTACTAAGCAGATTTTCCCTTTGTTTACTGAAAAGCCTACTTTCTTCAAGGTGACTCAAGACAAGAGGTGGTTTGCTTAAACAGTAAGAGATTTGCTGGATGCCAGAATGCCCCCTTTTCATCCCTGATCACCTTCTGCAGCTTAGGAAGAGAATTCTGCAAAGAGCACATGGAAATATGACAGGAAAGTCAGAACCCTTATTAGGTTAAATCATGCAACTGCAAACTAGGACCAACCAGACAAAACCACCGTGATTTAAACTTGGACAAATAGGGTTAGAAATCAGACACAATTTGGCTATGGCAGCATTACCCCTCCATTAACCAGGACATCCACCCAACTATTCAGGGCTTCCATTACAGAGCAAAAGGACTGTCAAAGTCTCTGTTCACCCAATCACCACTACAACAGTTACATATTCAGATTTCTTTATGGAATAAGTGCAAATTTGCTTTGATTGACTGACATTTCATCACTTAATACATTCATAGCATGTCAAGGGAAAACTTGACTGAATTCACAATGCTGTACTGATTGAGTTCCTAATAGGAACAGTTGTCAGAAGGACTTGTAAGGATAACTTTCAAGATCACATTTGCTAGTTGGTAGAGGACTTTCTGCACCCAAGAGCCTCTCCACCTACGTGCAGGACTTTCTGGGACACAGAGATGGACAGCTTGTCTCTCCTCAGTTGCTATCTGCCCATGACATGGCAGCTGGCTGCAGCCACCCCAGTGGTTGTACAATATCTTTTCTCCAAAGTCCTGCATTTGAGACATACAGTTGTGGAGTCAGAAAAACTTTGCTGGGGACTCATGAACAAACTGTGGAAGAGAAGCCGGAGACCAAGTAAGGGGCAAAGCTCTCTGACATCCCTTCCACACAAAAAGTCCCCCAAGTACAAACTACCCATCTACAGAGCTCAAGGGTGAACAGAGAACACAGAAACTAGCATAGCTGGAAGTCAGTCCCTACCTTAGCTGAAAATGGGGAAAGATGAGAAGGAAAATAGGCACAAGAAGAAATCTAATTCAAGTTTGAGCCCCTGGCCAGTGTCCCAGCCTCAGGGCTTGCTGCCTGACGTGTAATGGGCACCTTCTTGCTGCTCTCAATCCCCGTCTACAAATGGAAAAAAAATCTGCAGTTTCCCTGTGCTCCTGATCCCTCTTCTGAAATTTTCACATTGGTTTAGAAAGGTCTTCAACCTAAGCATTTCAAAATTCTTTTCCTTTTCTGTAGAGACCTCTAAGGCCCTTAAATGACCTACCTTCAGCACTCATGATGTGAGTAAACAGGATCCCTGGCTGCCTTCACCCTGTTTCAATTAGACAAAGAAGGGGGAAAGGCAGTGCTCTTCAATACTTAAAACAAACCAGTTTCAAATAAATATTTAAAGTTGTCCTGATTGCTAGATAAGCAGCCTCTGCAAAGCAATTGCAAATGTTGCAATTGTTTTGCCATACAGTTGCCAGCAGCTGGAAGCTCCGAGATACCCATTTCAATCAGAGATTTTCCATTTCGAATGCGTTTGGCAGTTCATTCGTGGTGAGAAGTGCTTCTCAACACGCGAGCTTTCAGAAGACTGCAAGGAGTGAAGCACAGGTGGCTTTTCTAAAAGCCTGGGTCAAAGCACAGCTTTCTGTAAACACTCCTTTTTATAAGTAAATAAATAAATAAGAAAAGGTGCTGTACCCTACCTTCCGCACTGCTATTAGGCAGCTGAGAGGCTCCTGCTAGACCAGACAAAGCCTTCAGTTGGCCCCACAGAATATTCACAAACAAATAAAAAGAACAGTGGGAGGAATCAACTTAAAAGTGCATTCACTGTACTTTTCTTTAAGTGTAATAATATGCAATAGCTCCTTGTGGTGCTGAATGGACAATATTATTAACTCTTTTTTTGTTCCAGCACTGCAGCCATTTATACTTACATTCTTTCACCTAATCACTACCTAGCCACTGTTAAAATCCATCACGCACTATGGGCCAAATCTTGAGGTCCCCACTCAAAACCTCCCTTAAATGAGTTCTTAGTACTATCTTTTCATGACTAAGCATCACACATTATTTTTTCCTAACTGATATCTGAACAAAGAACACAGGAATTGTCCCTGATCATTACCGTAATGCTTTCATGTTTTCCACAATGCCACTCAAAAGCCTAAAAATATGGCATAGAAGCCCTGCAGGGAATTAATGCAAAGTGTCTGCATTTGTACCAGGAACCAATTGCTGAGAGAAAGACAAAGGCTATTTGAAATAAACCTGGAGGATGCATTAGCAGAAGCACTTCTGAGCAACTTGCCATTTAAAGCCCGCACGGGACAAATTCATTTCGAGAGTCACTTCAAAGGGAATGGTCCGTAATCAAAATTAATCACAATTAATTTGGCCCTAGGTTCCTGCCACTGAGAGGCAGTCTCCCGCAGTCAGAGCTGTGGGCAGCGGATGGCAGAAATCACATCCACAGCATTCACCTCTGCTGAAATTGCCAATTCTTCTGCTATGCTGGTGCCATCATAAAATGCTGCAACAGGATTCAGGCCAAATTTGCTTATCGGCTCTGAACCATGAGGCCAGCCAGCAGTATGTGCTGAATGGCGCTCTTTTTGAGGATGTCATCTTTCTATTTATATTACCTAATTCTTCTTCTCCAACCCCCCCTGGCAAACCAACAGTTGAAATCATACAGTATAAGCTAATAGGGTTATATAAGTGTCCATTTGCTGTACATATGCTCTCTCCCCTAAGGCAAGCGATCACCACGACTCGGTAGCAGGAGAGGTATACTTTCCATTTTCAACGTCTAAGCACATCAGAGGTGCTTTGCAGGGTGTCTCTAACCCTTGTTGGAAGAGGATGCATGGGTAGCTGAGTGAGAAGCAGGCAGCAGAGAATGGCCATGGAAACAGAATCAAACACAAACAAGAGATGCCTCATCTCCTGCGCCTCGTCTCCCTCACGAAACACAGCTACGCTAAAACAAGACAGAAGATTCCAGCTCCGTATGTGGTAACTTTCAAGGTACTGCTGAACAGATACAACCCTCAAACTTTTTGCCCAGACTTAATTCATTGATGTGCCTGTACAAAAGCAAAATAAAAAATATCCTTCATAGAGAAAAACAGCTTCCCTATCTCTTGATGCTTCTCAGTCTCCACCAACAAGATCTGTGTTTTCAAGGTAATTCTACTCTCTGTCCTCTTCTGGTTTTCCCAGTATCACTCTCCAACTCCATTTTTGTGACACAAAGGCAAAACTATTTAGATAAACAACTAAGCTATTTCAAAGTAAACTGGGTATATGGTCATGGACACTTCCTCTGTTTCAAATATATTAGCCTTGCGTTCTTACACTAAAAAGAAAGAATATTGACTTCTGAAATCTATTCCTGTATCCTTCACTCCAAGGTATGTAAAAATGGCATAGGGCCTATAACATGATGGATTTTTGACCCCAAATCTCTGGAAGCATTCAGGGTTTAAAACTTCAGAAAACACGTCTAGGAAGTCTAAACCTATATGACATGAAGTTTAAAGCATGCATATTACTTATGTGTATTCACATTTTTTTTGTTTGCTATGATCTACCGTTAAACTGCTCTCCAATTCAGAAAGACTCATTCCTAGACAAAGGTTGAACCTTTCTCCAGAACAGTACCACACAACCCAGTGAAGGTGGGGCTTTGCTCTTTTACACATATACCTACCGTACATACATGGCTTCTTATTTTCTCATTTCATAAGATTGCGGCTGTTCCCTCCTTGGCAGTTTGGAGGGCACAGATGCTCTGAGCTCTCAGGGAGACTCACACAGACAGCACTGCCACTTCCCAAACTGGCTACTCCCCTCGGTTTTCTGGCCAAGTCCATTAATCAGGCCTGATCCAGGGAGTCCGCATGTGCATGTACTGTAAAATCCCCTTACAGAGCACTGTTTTCCACTGAAACGAACCTTTGCCAAGCTCCCCCATGGCACACCAGCCACAAAAAGCAGACAGCAAAAGCTAATGGGGCCCCACACGTGTCCGTTTGCCACACATATGCTATGTATACCCTCAGGAGTAGGTTCCCGCTTCATCGTGTGACTGAAGGGAATGGACAGCTTCCCGGCTTCCCACAGCCCCTGTGCCGCACACACAAGCAGAATTGCTTTCAAATGCCTTTGCGCTGCAGTGTCGCACCTCTGTCCATTCCCCTCCCTGGCAGACTCGGCAGAATTCTCAGAGAATTTTTTCTGTTTGTTTCCTCTCAGCAGTCACATCAAACAGACGTGCACTACCTGGCTTGGAAACTTCTGCTTTTATCTTCCAAGTGAAGAACTGAAGTAGTTAGTATGCATACATATCTGAATGGTCTTCAGTGAGAAAATTCAAAGTTCCTGTTCCAGGGAATAAAATAATTACCTGCTTTTCAAACTTCCTGTTTTCCAAGCTGACAAAAGCTGCTGTTACAAGCGACAGACAATTTTTAGAATGAAACAGACCTCCCAGTTCTCAACTACACTTTGCAGTGGTTTTGAATATTGTCCATACCACCATTTCCTTCACTGATCTGCCATGGATGACAACAGCTCCAGGGCAGTCCATAACCAGTTCCAGTTCCCCCAGCAAACAGGAGGCTCCAATTTGGGCCGTAACGTACTTCTCTTCCTTCTCCCTCTGCAAGCAAAGCCAGTGCACCTGACTCAGATTTTTCTCAAGCATCAAACCACCAGCTTCAAAGCAGCTACATCCTATTAATACTGATATATGTGAGACCTTTTAAAAGTCCTGGGGAAGACATATTTCACTTTGTTGAGATAAATTTAGACACCAGAAAGTATAAAGATGAGGGAATCCAATAAACTATCATTTATCTTTCTTCTTCATTTGAATAGAGCTTGCCAATATGTAGCACCACGGTTTTACCCTCCTGCCAAAATCCGCAAATTCAGCTTGTCTAGGTGTTCAGTCATGAGGACAAAATTCATTCACACTGTCCCTTCTCTAATATTGAATGTGTATTCTAGGAGGGGAATCTTCACAGAATACAGTATTAACACTCCAAAACAACTCCAAGTTTTTGAATCAAAGTTTATGTGACATATACTCAAGACACATGAAATTCAGCAACAGCAAGTGGAAATGTTGGATTCTTCTCTGCAGAGCACTGAGTCCTGCCAGCAGACAGTCTCTACTGAACTCAATGAAAACAACACGAGCCCGTGTCAGGCTCCTACATCACAGAAAAAGAATGAGCCATCAAAGCAAATGCAAAATATATTATTTTCTCCGTCCTTTCTTGGAGGTAAAACAGAAGCACAAGTATTGGAGGTAAAACAGAAGCACAAGTAAAGCAAGGCAATCACTCAAGGCCACACCAAGAATAGTACCAAATCTCCAACCATAGGACATGCTACATATTTGTAGTAACAAAAATATATCTGTCATTGCATGTCACACAAACCCATTCAAACCAAAAATTTATCACTTTCTTCAGACTCCAGCCAGGTGACGCAAATATATCACGGAGCTGTCAACGATCTGCTAATCTTGGCTGTGAAATGTAGAAATACAAGAAGCTTAAAAACACACTGGTCCTTCAGAAACCATAAATTTTGCCAGCTCTTTCTCTCGTACCACTGGGTAATAGGTCTGCTCCAGCTATTTCACTCCCACCTCCAGCAGTTAAATGGTTTCGTTTTGCATGTCTATTTAGAGAATGATAAGGAAACATATGAGGTAGCAGAAATCACTATGGATTTACAGATAAAGAGACAAAGACCCTCTCTGGCTCCTTGAGTTACTGGTGGCAGAGCTAACTTCAAAGTCTGGATAGAAATCCCAGGACATACACAACTGAATTTTCAGAACTGCCACAGATAAAGCTGGAATAACACCTCTGTCCATCTGGAAACCTGGTCTGTTGTGCTCTTTTGTGCAGAGATGAAAGCACAGAGAAGGGAACGATGACTCTTCATCCTCCATCCAAACCAAGTGTCTAAGCTTTTTGAGACAGTCCCATAGCACAGCGCCAAGTAGTGACTTCAGTTTCTCCTAGCACATACATTTGGACAAAACCTTAAGCCAGGGTGGGGGAAGGATCTTTGATTACGAACACAGTTTCAAAGGATATTTCCCCACAAATAAGGGTTTGTTCATGACATTTTACACTGGGGACATTTTGGGGAGACTATAAATAAAAAGCAAACTTGCTTGTTGTTCAAATTGTGCTTCTTTATGGTCAGCAAGCTCACTGACCATATTAACCTGCTTAATGTAAATACTGCTATCCTACAGCTGTGTGACACGGCCCAGCTGCAGAAGGCATCTTAACTCACTGTTATTTGTGCAAATACAGTTCTTTAAATGAATTTCTCTTAAGCCAAATGTCTTGGTGTACCTGCCATTCTTCATTTCCTACTCCAGCCATAAACTTCAATTTTCTCCCCATAGCACTTAAATGGCACATAATTACAACTAATTATTGATCACTGAGGGATGACTAGTTGACAAATCCAATTTTCACACTGTTATCAAGCATGACTGACTCTGGCCAAGAAAGGATAAAAAGTACCTGCACTGTCCTAGAAACCTGCAGGTCTATAAGCTGGGTGGGACTAGCGTTGTCACCGTCACCATTATTAAACTCATCAAACTGCAGTGGCACCTGAAGGCCAATGTGTTTAGAGACCTATTATGCAAGACCCTATAAATCTACACAAAGTGACAGTCCTCACCCCAAAGAGTTTTGCAAGCCTAAAAAAAGCCAAGCCTTTTACATCTGTAAATGTATTCAATTTGGCTGCGTTTGTACCACTTTTGCATCCCATTTCTGCAAATATTCTCCCAAGCAAGCTATCTGGCAGCAATGTTCAGAGAAACAGCTCATTTCAGAGAAAAACTCCACTCAATTTTCCTCAAAGCAAATTTTAAATTTGCATGCTTTGGTGCACCTGCTGATCTCAACAAATTGGATCAATGAAGGAGAGGAGAGCACTGCGCAACCCCACTGCCCTGGGAAAGCGGCGCACACCCAGCCCATTAATGTTCTTCGTTAGCTGGAGCAGTCCAGTTACCCAGAAATCAGGAGGCTGCTGTCGCATGGTCTGCGCAGGGTATAATTGAGGCCCTGTGCAAAGAGGGCATTTAAGAAGAAGAAGAAGAAAAAAAAAAATCTGAGAGAAAAATACATGGAGCTGCTCAAACATCACCGAATGGGGTAAAAAGCAACGTTTTCATTATAAGTCACATGATGAATTTTTTCCCAGTTGTATTTCAATGGAGTTATTCACATAATTCAAGTAGACAAATCCCAGTGTGAAAGTATTTGTGCTCTTTTAGCCCAGTGGCAGCCCTTGCAGCATGACTTACAACAAAGACTGAAAAAGTCCACTCCTGTAGTACAGACAAATTGGTTTATTATTAGAGCTCGTCCAGCACCATTATTTTCTGACACAAAATGTGTTTTTAACAAAATTGAAATTTCCATGAAGAACATTTTTCTTGCAAATGTTTAACTTTTCTTTTGGGAAAAAAACACATTTTTGTTTCACATCTGCTTAAGACACATTTCCTTTTCCATTCTGTTCCAAAGGAAGCACGACTATTTAGAAAATGCTGCACTAAATCTCCTTGGCTCCTAAAATAAAAAGCTGAGAATGAGCCTCACATAAAGAAAGATTACAAGTGCCTTACTAAGGACTTTATTCATTAAAAGACTCGACTCTATTCTGCTTCTTGTCTATGGAACTGAAATATGATTTTATTAAATGAATCCCTTAATATGTTTGCTAAGACTCTGTCAGGCTGAACATTAACTACATTGCCATTGTTTTTCAAGTCCAAAAAGAAAGTTGCTCTGCAAAAGAGAAAAGCTCACTTAGAGATTCTAAACCTGCAGACCAGTGGAGAAGTTTGCTTTATTGAGCACGTTTGCAACGGCCAGCACACACAAGGAGCACAGTGCATTTATAAAATAAAAAAAAATATGCACAGCTTTCAAAAATCACTTAAGGAAGGGAAGAAAAAAAAAAAAGAAAAATAAAAAGGAGGAAAAAAAATGTTATATGCATTTCAATTTTGGGTAGCAAGACTGCATACATGCACACACAGCCATCATCTACTGCCCTGGTGAACACTGGGCAGAGGACACCCCAGTAGAAACCCACTCCTCCCCAGTAAGAAATAACACCTGGGGGAGCCTTCTGGGCTGCCGGGTCTCCAGCCCTTTGCAGAGGGCTTGCACCACTGGATTAACAAGTTGCTGAATCTCTCCTTATAGAGGCATTTTTGAGGTGATGCACTGAGTCCACACAGTGGGGTCACAGTGAAGCAGCTTGCCACCCCAGTCAGGCCACCTGCACCAGCACCAAGACACATTGTTGCCCAAAATTATTCCCCTCCCGACCTGCTGCTGACTTTTGCCTGGGTTTTCTGCTTCAGACACAAGCCAGACGCAAGTCCACTCTGCCCTCTCCTGGCCTGCACACGGATCCGAGCCTGTGCAGCCGTCCCGAATCACCTCTTTGAGGAGGCCAGGGATGGAGGGGATGCAGGTGGCCTGGGAAAAGGCCAGGTCTCTGATGCCCAGCCAAAGGGGCAGAGCCCCAGGGAAGATGGACTGGGCATCACTGGGGGAGCCACACAGGACGCACACACAGGATGTCACTTCATGGCCCAACAAATTCACCACCTTTGTTTTGGGTATACCCTTTTCACCATCCCAAATACATTTAACCCTGGTAAGCAAGATAAAAGAAAGGACAGGAATATTCCCTCGGCCCCACAGTACTCATTCAAAAATGACGGTCTGGGGGTAGAAGGGACATTGCTTTCTGTCCTTTTGGAAAGCATGTCATATTTGAGGTGTATCACTGGAATGCGAGCAATAAAAATAGTAATTTGTAAAATGAAAGCAATGACAGACGTTTCTTGTAAAAACACCATGAGACGTTACAAATAAAATAGTGTTACATAAATAGGCTAAGCACTAGAACTATTATCATCAACAACAGCACGGGGGACACAGCAGTTTAGCAAAGGAAGTAAAAAATACCGAATGTGATTTAAGAGTCAGAGAGAATCTGCGCTGGCAACTTGTAATTACTGAGGCTGAAACCCAGCCAGGATCCTGGTTGACTGCCTCTGGGCTTGTGAAATGCAATCCGGAATCTTAAAATGACCAAATAATTGGGACCAGGGTTTCATGTCACCAATGAGACACCACCATCACATGGCCACACCAGGACAGCCATCTAGCACTGATGCAGAGAGGGTCAACCACAAACACCAGCCTCTACAGTATTTGTGATTTCAGACACCTACAACCAAACATTGACCTGAAGCGGATCTGCTTTGCATGGTCATTCTTCTTTCCATTCTTCTTTTCCATTCAGCTGCAGGTTTCCTTCAATTGTTCTTCATATTCAGCATCCTGTAAGGATCTAGCATCTAGTCAAAGGACATCATTTATCCATTTTACGGTTCCCAGAATGCAAAGATATCTGCCCAATTTCCTAAGAAACATTAATATTAAAAGTATGGCTTTCTCAGCCCAAATCATACAAGCTGAACAAAGTTCTCCTGACGTTTTATGACAAGGTGATTAATAACACCAAGAAGAAGAATGAAAAGATACCAGATTATAAACTATTGTAAATCTTTCAGTCATCCCAGGAATAATGAATGTAGATTTTTTAGAAGAGCAGTACAGATTTAAAAAGAATCATTTCAGTTTTCTTGTCAATCAAGATGCTATTTATGTAATAGCAGAAACAGACAATGAACTCACTTAATCTTAAAATGAGGATGTAGCAAGTTCGAGAGAAGGGTAAGACTCAGTTCTTTAAGATTTTTTCTTTTAACAAACAAACAAACAAAAAAGGAATTGAAAAGCCATCCTAAGCTAGAATTTCCAAAATTCTTGATGAAAACATTCCACCTTAACCATCACTTCTGATCCTTCTGACCTTTCTGATCCTTCTGACCTTTCCTCTCCTAGCAAGAGCCACTGCAACAAGAAGTTCAGCATTCAAGTCACCCAAATTTAGCTGGGCTTAGAAAGCCTGAACTGACACGACCTACTTTTTTTCAAATAGTTAAGTAAAAAAGTGTAAGAGTATGGTCAAGAGTACGGTTTAAGAGTATGGACTCAGCATCCACTGGACTAAAATGCCCCGAACTTCCTTGGCATGTGTTATGGAGTCAAGCAAAAAGCAAATGCAAACAGTTTACAAGTTTTTCTAGAAACACTGTTAAGTCTTCAACCCTCACCCCGAGACAAGGGTTATGACCTTGTTCTGCTTCTGGCTGCATGGGGGAACTCTACGCTCTCTGACCCCTTGAGGCAGGCTGTCTTAGACGTTACCTCAATGCAATAATTAATAAATAATACTACTAAATTTGAGCTCATGCAACTCATGCAGGCTAAATGTTCCAAAGAAAAATGAATAATGCATACAGAAGAGATTCATTTGGGGGAAAAAACCTAACTTCAGTTTGAAATAAAGCCCTGGTTGCCTTGGCAAAGAGGATTTAATTGCTGTAATCACTACATCTCACATAAGGTTGCTGTTTGAGGGAGTCCACAGTACTGCTATTCATTCTGTATCTCCTCTATAGCAAATAAAGGACTACTGGTCCCAAGAGCATCAGTGAAATACTTCTGAAAAGGTTTAAATTATTTTTAAAGGGTTATTAGCTTTGGCAAGTGAGTCAAAAGTCATCTTAGCTGAAGAGTATAGGTACTTACGCCACATTACGGACATAACAGCAGGCAATGTCATAATTAAGATTGTACTATTAGTGTTACTTTATGTCATTTAAAACAGTCCCCAAAACATGACCATTCCCTATCCATCTGCATCCTATCTACCCACCCACTCAGGATTATTACTGCCCCTAACAAATTTCAGTAATTTTCAGAAATACGAAGCCAGAACACCGCACACACACGTGCCTTCCACACAATCAAATTCAAATAGTTTTACTGGCACAAATCCTAAGCAACTCTACGGAAGTCAATTAAATCAGCCCTCTTTTCTGTGTGAGAGAAGACTCTGGCCAGGCAAATTAAATTAGAGATGGGCCAGAGCCAAACTCCCAGATCCAAAACAACCCAAAACTCAATACATTTGGATCCTGGTCCAGATTCTCACAGTCTGCTACTGCTTCTCTCTCACCCTCTTCCACCTCCCAGGATGGGACAAACTTTTCAGACTGTCCCCAAGCATCACTTGATGCATTTTATCACCATCTTCCATCAGGGATCTGCATCAAAGTGCTCATACGTGTGCTTCCTGTGGCCACTTGGCACATTTCTTGCCCAGACCCTCATTAACTTGAGCAGATGCTTAGAAAGCCCATGAACAACGCGCCGTCTATCCCACACTTCTGCTTCTCTTCCTTTCCCACTTGCTGTCTTCTAGGACTGGTGCAATTAGATGGAGATTCAGTAAAAATGCATTTGAGGACTCCTTCATTAATACCACAAAAGCTTGGGCCACACAGCGAGAAAAAAGCAACCGAGAAAGTTCACTTGGCAGGAAAATTTTAAAAGGGATATAGTGGGGAGTAAAACGTATATGTTGGTCCTAGTGAGAAACAAAAGCATGGTAGGGGCAGAGAGAAACTTGCTGTGGCCACACTTGATGGCTCAGAATGATAAGGGTGGATAATTTGCTCCAGTAATGTGGCCCCCCCAACAGCACCCTCCTCCTTGAGGTACCCCTGGAAATATCGCTGCTCTGACCAGTTCCTCCTCTGCTGGGAATATCCACAGCAGCTCTACAGGGATCCTAAGGAGGATATATTTTAGAGACATTCTCCTCTTACACTTTTGTATATAACTGTCAATACAGGACAAAGCACTGCTCCACCCAGAGCACTGACACCCAGCACTGCTCAGGGCAGGGGGCTTTTAGGTGGCTGGCTGAAAGCTGGAGGGAGATGAGACGTGAACCTGGCCATGCAGGAAAGCGGTTCCCTTAGAATCCAGGAAGCTCAAGAAAAGCTGCCACTGCTGTGCCCCTGTGCAAAGTAACACTGGCCCCACTGTGAGGGGGTCTTCAGCAGTGCTGCCAGCATGAAGTATCACCTTCCTTGTGCTGCTTGCCTCCCCACTGCCCACACAGCATCGGAGGGCTTGCGGTTGAACAGTAGAAGTGGTGAAACAGCTCTAACTGTAAGCACCATTTGCTGTGCCTCAGGATGGCAGACTCATTTGTCACTGTTTTCTTCTCCTGCAGCTCTTTTGATTCATCTGGGATCCAATAACTTTGTTAATATGATTTCTTTTATACCCTGGCCAAGTACAGCATCCAAGGCACAAATGGCATCTATCTGAAGCATTAAA
This sequence comes from Pedionomus torquatus, assembly GCA_013398155.1. Classification (NCBI taxonomy): domain Eukaryota; kingdom Metazoa; phylum Chordata; class Aves; order Charadriiformes; family Pedionomidae; genus Pedionomus; species Pedionomus torquatus. The sequence goes on from VZRU01004326.1 coordinate 329,650, forward strand.
TACCTCACACAAAACACACATCCCTACCTTGCTTTGTCCAAAATCAGATTATCTTAAAGAGTCGTTTATTGACATAAATTGCATGGGGGCAGGAGAAGCACCCAACACAAGATACGCTGACAATTTTCTTGGAATATTCTGTCTCCTGGTCGTTCTGAAAGTCTTCCCTCCACAAAGCTGTCAGCTAACCATCACACTGGCCTTCTTGTACCAGACCATGCAAAAACTTATGGGTAAACACAAGGATGAAAGCAACTCTCTGTTGCATCTGCAGGAATATGAAGAAATTGAGATCAATGTGCTCAATCAAAGCAACGCTTCATCAGCTTCATGGGATAGTGATCTGTTTTTCACCAGGATAAAATGAAAGCAGTGCACCGCCTAAAACATTTATTTCAGGAAAAAAAGTAAATTTCAAATTAGGCACATTTTTATACTTATCTTTTAATAGTATTCATTAAACACTAGAAGGAACTGCATCAAGGACCAAATCACTGTTGTGTCTGACTTGTTTAAACAAGACCGTGATTTACTACCCTGCCAGCTAATGAAGAGCCGTACAAGAAGCTGATCAATGCCATCATTGTCTGGCAGCACAAAGCAGGGACCACTCAGCATATTGTCCAAAACAAAGACCTCCCCCAAGCTCCTAGCCAAGGACTCACTAGGACACACAGTTCGCAAAAAGCCACAGTGTGTCCCTGAGCTTGAAATAATCACTCAAATACAGGAACCTTTTCTGACCTGTGTTCCCAACCTGAGTACTAGGTTAAAAAAAAAACACCAAACCAAACCAAAGAAACCCATAAACCAAACAAACCTCAAAAAACAAACAAAACAACCAAACAACCACTGTGGGAAAATAATATGTTTATCTTGCAGCTATCTTCCTTAAATTACCCTGTGTGACACTGGGTATTTAAACATTTTTGTCACATGAAGTCAACTGGATGTTCATTAACAGAGCTATCTGAACTCAGAGCCAGGTGCTCACAGACAAAACTCAATTCCTAATTCCATCTTTGGCTTTCCCATACCATTTCATATCTGCACCAGTGTTAATCACAGCAGGGGTAAATCATCTGTCCCTTCCTGTAAGGCAGTAACTACAAACAGGAAACCCCCCAGAAAAAGAAGGATTTAGAGAAGGGTGGTCGTGATGCCCTGTGCAGACCAGAGAAGCTGTGCCTTTGGCAGTCCCTTAGATTTAGCTCCTCATCCAAGAGGGATCACCACCCAGCACACCTTTGTGCTGCATAGAGTGGGTCTTAGCAGGGGCAACAAATCAAGGGTGGCCTTTTAGCAGTGGTCTCCTCCAAAATCCTCTTGCCTCCTTCCCAGGTATGCTCTGCATCACAAGGATTTTAACCATGGCTCAAACCCTGCTTTCAGCACAACCATGCCACATCTGCTGACAGTGCTCCGCAGATCCGCACCAGGCCCTGAAGCAAGCACTGAGTTGTGCAGGAGCTGCCTGGAGTTAATTAGCAGGAGCTGTCATGTCAAAGCTTTCGGAGATGGGGATCAGCCAAGGAACAAGCTTGTAGAACCCGAACCATTTAAAAATGTAAAATCTCTTTCCATTTCCGTCAACAAGGCTGAGTTTGTGTCAAGTCATATGGCGTATTGGCACCTTCCAAATCCACAGGAAACACTTTTCACATCATCTCCGTTTGCAGAGCATAGCAGTGTCTGCTAACATGCTGGCAGACAAGAGGTTGTCGGGGCTCCTATTATAAACCTTATTTGTCACACACGTGCAAAACGATCTGATGTGTCAAACAAGATGCACTGCCACCAGTTACACACAGCTCTGCTTACCCACTTGTAGTTCAGTACTGCAGAGATGAGATGCCTGCTCACACACCAACTGATGTAAAATCAACATAACTAACTCTTTTTTTTTTTTCCACTTGATGGATCTGGATGTGAAATACAACAAATTAATTTACCTAACATCGCCACATCCCTTAGCTCTTATAGATGCAGACAGGCAGTTGAATGAGAGCTGTTCTGCTGGCAGGAGTCAAATAGAAGAAAAAGTGCTGTTTCAAGGCAAATCAAACACCTTTTCCAATGGAAAGTAGGTTCCTGTTTCATTCCAGCTGTATTCAATGTCCCTGCACCATAAACACGAAATATTCCTGAACTGTCAAAATTGAAAACAACTAGTAGCCATACTGTTCCCCTTCTCAGTAAAAAACAGTCTGCTGAAATCCACACACGGGTGACATTTTTAATTAATTCTGCATTTTTGTCAGCTCTTCCCCTCCAATTCTTACAAACGTTCCCCGCTCCCATGGGAGAAGGTAGTATCGCTAAGCCAGTACTGCCAGGGCAAGGGAAGGGGCAGACAGCAGGGGCACTTGCCACAGTCACCCAAACTCAGAACCACTGAGCCTCTCGTCCCTGTCTCATGCTCCTTTACCTTAACAACACCTCAATAGCCCTGCAGTAATGGAGCAGTTGTGTTTCTAGATGAACTGGACCCCTTTTGCAGAGCGACAGAAATCACCATCAGAAAATGTCTCAATAAAAAATATTTTTTTTTTAAAAAAAGTGTTTTATCACCACAACACCAAGATCCCATTTGGAAGTGCTTCAAAGCCAATATTCAACAACTAACAAGAGCTTCTCACTGTCGTGTGGGGCTGCTGCTCTGCCTGGTTTATTCCTATGAAGAGTGATCGCGGACGGATGATTATTGTAGCAGATAGTTGACCTTTATCTAAAATTCCATTAAAAAGCTTTATTGACTGTAGTCTTGCAGGGTCTTTCAGGATTCACTGGGTCATTTATTCACTGTCGGATATTCATCGGTTTTTAAGCTTTTAGGACTGCTCAAGCCCTAGGAAGGAGCTATTTTTTTTGGTCCTTTTTAACTGTTTTTAAGACTGTTTGAGGGACTGGTTTCTTTTCTTCTCCCTCTGCAGAAGAAGGCTAGAGTAGAGAAGGTTATCTTAAAGCACATGAAAAGGAGAGAAAACCTAGCAGTGTGGTACAACCACTTCCAGGGCAGGTTGGCTCATGTATGTGGGTGCAGCACAGCCATGCACTGCCTGCAGGTACCCCGGGAGGAACAGAGGATGATGCCTTTTTCACTTCAGTTAACACAGATTCATGTCTAACTACTTCATGCAACATCCTTCTGAAATTTACAACTCCATACCACCATGCCAGGCTTACACCAGCCGAAGCCACTTTTTCTGGGCCACGTGCCTGTCTCAAATAGAAACGAGAAAAAGAAAAGAATGGTTCAACCCTTTCTGAAAGAGAATTTATAGAAATGGTTTATCCAAGCTAAAAAAAAATAATAAATGTTGGTGACAGCTCCCCCAGGCTTCACAGGAGTGTGCTGAAAGGATGTTACTCCCATTCCCATACAGTGACAAAAAGAAAAGAAAACAGTGGGAGGAAAACAATGCATGCATCGAATGAATCAGGAGATCTGGAAAAAAATAGTGTGGATTTGTCTTTGAGGAATAAGTTATAATGCATATATACATGGGGACTGAGTTAAGGTTGCAAAGGCATCTCTGGTGTTTCCAGACTTTGTAATGCTTGATAATTTTTATTAATATTACATATTACTATTTCATATTTTACATTTAGTTCAATGTACATTCAGAGAAAAGGGAAATAACAAGTTTAAACGTTCATTCCGGGTTTATTAAAATCTTTGGGTAAAAACCAAATATTCCCAAGTCACCAGTAATGTTTAATTCTGTAATTATTTCTAAATCTGAACCAGCATTTCTGATTAATTTCAGAAGTATATTTTTTCCCCTTTCTCAACACTTTCATTTCTGCTGAATTTTCATCCTAAAGTGATGCTTTGGTTAATCATTTATTTCTCTAGCCAGTAATAATCCTGCCCTGGTTCCCTATTCATACTAGCTTGGTTACAGTGATGAAGGCCACGTGGAGCCTCCTCCTCACATGCAGTCAGGCTCCATTCCCCACAGTCTATTCTCTAATTTTCTATGCATTTCCAGATCTAAAACCTTCTGTTTTCTTTTCCTTGTTTGCTCTTGGCAGCTACTGGCAGGAGACATCCTCTTAATGATCTTTTTCTGGCCTTCTAGACGACTGCTCAGGCTTCTACAGATTTTTCATTATTAACGCAGAAGCCTTGTAAGTCAGTTTTAATGGCCTGTGCAATTTTTATTCCTTAGCAGGAGACATAACCTCCTCCATATGGATATATGTTTATTAATATAAATCCTTAATATCATTTTTCCTAGTGAGAATAATCATTAAAAGCCAACCGGCATGTATTACACCTTGTACTGGTTCATCCAAAAATCAAAAAGTAATCTTTGCCCTGCAATATGTGGAGCATGGCAGGGAGAAGCAGATAATCCTTTTCCCTGAGGTTGCCTAGGCACCGAACGACAGTGAGGTTTCATTGCACGGTCCCACCATTCCCCTCCAGACAGAGGACCACATCCTGACCGCAGCCACTTTCATTTCTCTAGCGTGGGATTCATTACCTGGTTTCAGCCCCTTACTATTATTCCTGGAATATCTCCAATCTCTGTTTCTATTCTGATCGAGGATAAAAGAAGGATGGGTCGCTCATGGAAGGGACGTGTAACGAATGCTGACAAACCCACTTTTTGTCTGCGACTCGACAAATTGCTATTAGCACTCAGCCTTCATTACCAGCATATCCTCACTTACAGTTTAAATGGGAAGACTTGGTAAATGGGACAAAACTCTGCCATTTATTTATAAAGAGAGTGTCCTGTTTTCTTTCCTATAACCAAGGGGTGATTGTCCATTTATTCCATTAAACATTTTCCTGCTCCTCAAAATAACTCCCATTTTTCTTCTAAATACACCCTTTGAGTCTCAAGACAGAGTTAAGAAACACAAGGTATTCCCAGTGCTATTGGATGAGATTTCCATTGCTTGTTTCCAGTTAAGCAAGAATTGTTTTCTCCTGCCTCTTTTATAACTCCTCCGAGTATATCATGAGGCTTCTTCTGCTTAGTAAATAGCACAAAAGTTGGTGGTACCCCTTCTTTAGTCAGGATTTCCATCTTTCCTCATTGTTTCATCTGTCAGTAAAGAAGGTAACAGATACTCCTGCGCAAGGACAAAAAGTGCCTGAAAATTTGTGACACCAGTGCATGTATTAGTCCTGCTGGAAATTCAAAACTGTGCATCATTTTTCCTTTTGCTTTTAAATAGGTAGTTCATTAAAACATTTAATCAGGGCAACATAGCCCATTTCAAGTATATTTATGGTTAAACTATGTTTAGTGGCAATCCACCTAACATAGTGAGCAAAATTCATGTTCAAAGATGATAAATTTTACAGACCAGACCAAGGCCACAAATTAACCTCCAGTGTCAAAAGAACTTTGTCACACAAATGTACAGGTCATCTGTCAACAAAGCAAGCAATACGACTGTCAGGCACAGCAAAAGCATTAAATGCAGGCTTAGCCTCCAAATTCTGCCCCTTGACATATCTGGATCCTTCAGTTACATCAAGCCACATTGGCTGGATTGCAGTATGAAAAGAATCAAATTCCCTAGACAACAGCACAACTAGAGCTCCAATTCAATCTTAAATTCTAGTTATTGAATGAAAACAACCAACCAAGATTTTGCTTAAGCAGAGCAAAACCAGTTTGGACTGATGAAAGCAACTGGAAGGGGTAGCTGGAGCTTCACATACAACCTGTAGCATCGCCCTGCAAGTGACATTACTGTAAGGACAGGGGTTTAACAAGTGAGTATCTTTCAACACAGCCCACTGCTGAATCAAGAAACTTTTCCAATTGCTTTTCAGTTTCCAAGCTTGTTTAAGAATCACAATTTTTACCAAAACGAGGAGGAATCTGCTCTTATGTGAGAACTGAAGTCAGTTTTGCTAGAACAAAATACAACATAAAATACTACACAACACAGCATGAAATAGTAGAGAAGTGCATAAAATTAAGCATATCTGGTTTTTTGCACACTGTCAGAGCTCAAGGTTGGCATCAAATGCTGTGTTGAGAATGACTTGATTTTGATCTATTGTCTCATGTGAACCAGCCTGCAATTCACTCCACTACACTTATAACAGATATGATTAAAAACAATCAATTATATTAGGCAAAAATACATTTCCCAAGGCAAACATTCACTTCCATGTATTTTCCTCTGGCTATAACACACAGAAAATCTATGTATATAAAAACCTTCTGGGTTTTTATGGTCATTAGCATTGAGCTGAAAACCAGGGAATGCCTGTGAAGGAAACGACATAAATGAGATGCAGGCACTATACTGATTGTATTTCCCTCAGCGTAATTCCCTGCCTACTGTGTAAACTTCAGCTGAATAATCTCTCCATAGGCCCCACATATGTCATTCGAAATAATCGTAGCAACAGTTGCTGATGCTCTTCATCCTGGAGGATGGCTGAGCCATCAGCAGAATTGCATTTTGCCGCTTACTTTCGGCGTTCATCTGAAGGTTAAATAAAAATACTTGCAGTTTCTCTGATGAGAGAATGCAAGCAAAGCCAAATAAAAGAACAGACAGGCTAGACTATGTAGAGCTGACAGTGAATTTTCCAAGGAAATATTTCTGGGCATATAAAACATGCTGATTTATTGTAACAGAAACATCTCCTGGAGATGAACCGATTCCACACACTTTTCAAAGGAAATCCCCATGGAAACCTGACTGCATTCCCAGCAGCTCGGAAGCACCAAGATGAATGCTCCGCGTGCCGGGAAAGTGCCATGAATTGACTCCTGCCTAACAGCTGGAGACATGCGAGTCACGGGGGCTCGTGGGAGAAGTCGAGGGTTTTGGCAAAGCCAGGTTCTTTAGACTCATCCTGGGTCTCCCTAGTTTGGAGGCTCAATTTCTTCTTTCTTGAAACTGTGCTCAGCACTTCCAGAAACTATTTTGCCTTTGAAAGAACATTTCAAAACTATCTCTGCAAGTAGCTTTGGTGTTTTCCTGGCCAGCAGAAATATCAGAACTCTACCCCTGCTCAGTTGGTTACAAGATAAATATTATTTTAGAAATTACAATGGAAAGAAAACATCCTAATCTTAGGTTGTCTCCTAGGGAATTTTATCTGTGGTGCGGCAAAGAGAAAAAAACCCTGGGAATTAAGAGCTAATGTTGAATCCTTGCAGAGCTTTAGGCAAATTCCATAATCTCTCTGCTATAGCACTGAGGATCAAAACACAGCTGCCAAAACCTGACTGTTCCATGCAGTTGGTCCGTCTATGGATGGTGGAAGCTGTCCAAAACCATATTTAATGAAGAAAAACCAGTAAAGCCAGGTAAAGGCCAGAATAAGTTGGGTTTATAGGAAGACCCTTCTTGACCCAAACCCTTTAAAGTCCAGTTAAACCCTATGATATTTCTCACACATTTGTCCCCAACCCCGAGCAGATGGAAGTGCTAGGGATATTGTGGACCATTTCTTTCCCTTTGCCTGTGCACTGTGCTATGAACCACTTGTCCCGATTCACACAGCAATCTGTAAGTTTATTAATATGCATGTGCTATTTCACAAACATTCAGTGACTTGAAAGTGCTGCATAAGGTTTGCTGTCTGTTTTCTCAACATCTGTCCCCAACGTGCACTTCTGTCATGTTCTGCTCCCATCGTTCTCAGATCAAAAAGTTAGAAGTAAGGCATGAATCCGTTTGGAGGTTTGCTAGTGCAGGCTGCAACTCCTTCTTTCCCAAGTGTCTCACATTCTCACAGTATATGACACTTTCCAATTACCTTTTGGCCCTTTTATTCCCCCAGTCTGGCTCACGTTTCTCTCTGAATTTGGTCTCCATGCAGCTCTGAACCTACAGTCTGACAGCTAAGGACATAACAAACATGCAGCACTAACCCTCGGGGTGGTTAGAAATGCCTGAATTCTCCTATTACAGGCAGATTCACAAGTAAAGGTCACCAGAAAGTCTCAAAACTTAAAACAAAAATGGGCCACACAACAAGCAGTCAAAAGCTTGAGGAAGCAGGATGGGCTGTCTTACAGAAAAGCTGACTTGGAAAGTTTGGATCCAAATCCCAGCTCTGCCTAAGACTTCCTACACAAGCTGAGGCATATCTCATTTTCTCACCTCTCAGCTTCCCTCTGTACAACGCCATAACATAGTTCCTCACCACATACAACCTGTGCAAGATGTATCCTGTGTACTTTGGAAAGATGCTATGAAAGTTGATAAAGAGAGGAAGCTTCACCAAAGAAACGGAAAACTTTCCTGCAAACTGCCTAACAAAGTGGATCGCAGCAGTTATCCTGGCTGATTTACAGAGACGTAGTTTAAGAGGCAGAATTATGGCTAGAAGCAAATAGAATTAAAACAAAAAATAATCATACAAACATTTATAGCTCATCCTTTAAGATCAATTCCCATGTTCTAAACAGTGTCATTCACAGAGATAATTCAGGACTATTTATAGTTTTCCCCACTTGGAGAGGAAATGCTTAAGTTCTCTCAGGAAAACACTGAATGTAACCAAAGAAATTACACCTGACATCAATTAGTCCCTATTTGTAGACTGTTTAGCATACAGCACTTCAAAAATTCACTTACCTTAATACAAACTGGTCTGCTAAAGAGTCATCAGCCAGGGAAACATGAAAGGTCACAACATCACCTTCTCTGACTGGGTTGAGTGGTAAGCGAATAACGATATTTTCATCTAGTTTCAGTGAAGACTGTTTTAATTTGTCTTGATTTGGGTAAACAACGATGCTACCAATCCTCTCCATAGCTGACAAAGTGTTGTGTTCATTCTCTTGACCTGCATGGATATTGTTTTCCCATTTTGCATCCTCTGGAGAACATTCTCCATCTGCTGTATAAATCTTATAGAAGAGCTCCACAGTAATCCCTTCCAGGGAGGCTGTTTCCTCTGAAACCAGGGGTGGAGGGGAGCTGAACCAGCTAGGAGATAATTCCAGCTCTGCAACACATAATCCTAGATGACCTGTCAATCTACAGCTGGCCACAACTTCTCTAGACTCCAGGAAAGCAAACATCTTCACACAAGGCAAGCTCTCCGCAGAATTATAGTCATCCCAGTCCTTTCCCGCTATATAGAACAAGGTTTGTATTTTAGGTTTGTTGGAATAGATTGAGCTGTCGATTATGTGAGATTTTAATTTCCAATTAAAAGTGAATTTATTTGTGAAACCAAAAGAAGCAGAAGTCAGCATAAGGTCCAAGGGAACAGCCTGTTCAACAGAAAAGGGTCCATATGTGGCGTTTAGGACAGGTGGCAGTTTGGCTTTGTATATAAAGAATGAATCCACCCTAGACTGCAAACTGGAGTTCCTCATGATATCCTGGTTCGCTTCTTTGAGGAAGAAGGAAATATCAGCGTTGCAGATGTGATAGCTCGTGGGGAGATATGTTGGCAGGTTTGAAAATCTCTGTATGCTGTCCATGATCCCTCCTCGGCTCTCCACCACTGCAGGCCAAAGATAAAAGGAAACAGAAAGACAACTCTAATGTTTGCTTAGCATGCCCCTCGGTTCTTCCCAAAAGCAAAGTACTACCAAAGATCAATACTGTTAGCCACAATTACAAAACAATCTGACACAGATATCACGGAATAACACTCTTGGCTCAAAGCTCATACACTGAAAACATCCCAGCCCCCTTTCCACCTTCCTCAATCCAATATCTCTACAATCCAATATCTCTACTTGAAAGCCATTAATCAAGTGCTGGATAAAACAAGGAGGAGATTGGACAGATTCCAATCTAAGTTCCAAAACTTTTTACTAGTTGGTTGTTGTTCTTCTATTTCCAGATGCAACCTACGACTTCTTCTCATCCATGTTTCAATGTAAGTAAGAAACTGACATCCTGAATATTAGTTGGCAGTAAAATAGAACATTTTCTTTATTCTATCATCATTAACACATGATGTGATGCGGGTTGCAAATCTGCATCACTCCCAATCCACTTTCGAAAGGTCAGCAGTTTGGAAGTTAGTGGCAAACTGATAAGAGCTTTGTATTCTTGAAACCAAAACTTTTCACACAAAAAAATACAGACTTCTTTAGAGGTCTCAATGGGATGGATTTATAGGCAACAGTGAACTCGAGAGAAGGAGAAAAATCCTTTGCACGCAGAATGTTTGCAGACACTTAGAAGGATTTTTTGGTTGAGAATGAAAGGACAATGAAACATATTTGGAAACCACAACAGTTTCTCTACGACACAATGGTCAATTCTCCAGCCAGCACCGAGCAATTTTTCCCAGGCAAGAAAAGATTCCAGAGGGAGAGAGGGATCAAACAGACATCTTTGGTTTGGGCCGATCTCTAATTAACAGTGAGATATATTCAATCTGGGCTGTGATTCTACCAGAAAGAAATGGTGAGTCTTTCAAACTAACAATTCATATGCTCCAACAAAAAGCTGGTGAATGCAAGCTCATGGGACCACCACAGAAGAAATAAACAGAAAGCAAATGAATTAAAATGAAGCAGTTCCATAATGCACAGAGATAGCAAAGGAACAATGACAGATACTTAGGTCAAAGCTCTTGTTGTCTCTCGCTGAAGCTTAGCAGAGAATTTACTGTTTGTCAGGACTGGGGAGAGTAGATACACAATGCAACAGCCACACAAAAAATTTCACCTGGTACAAGCCAGATGACTCAGCCACAATTTAGAACAGATAAAAACTCTAATATTTAAGCTATTTTTTCAGGTTGTGTATTTTTAAAGTCTACACTTATCAAAGACAGATTCTAGGGCAAGTCATTTGACTTTCTAAGTCAGTGTAAGAGGCGGGAGGCACAGGTGAGAGACACACTACGGAAAGCAGTAGGTGCTGCACAGCAGAGATGGGCACCACTGCCCATTGGCACTGGGCGCAGGAGGCTGCATAAGGCAAGGAACCCACAGCACTCTACAACAGAGATGGGGGCAAAGAGCGTAAGCTGGTGACCACCATTTAGCAGGGGTCATGCAATGGCCCACTACTGCCTGCTGTGCTACTCTGTGGGAACCCCAACACTTTTATTCCACCACTGAATAACAGAGTGCTCAGGAAACACACTGTGGGACAAACCTTGTCCTGCTCATAGCAGGAGGAGAAGGGAGAAAGGAGAAATCAATCCCAATTCTAGAACTAATATCACCAAGGGATGTTTTAGCAGCTCCATTACTGCTCTGCTATTTATAGAGCACCTTGACCTGGTATGGCTTGGCGTGTCTTTGTGCAATTGCACAATACCTGAACTTTGCTCCTGTGAAAGCCAAGGCCGCAAGGGAAGGAAAAGTGGTGTTCCTTCACTAAGAAGTCAAATATAGACAAGCATCTTCCTAGATTAATTGTACATAAATCAAACTGCATTTGAAAGCAATACTTTTGAGAAGTTGCATTTATAATAAATATTGTGCAGCCATACAGATCAGCCAAAAATACACAGAAGCAAGTGTACACTCTGACTTCTGTGAGAAGAGTTAAAATTTGCCTTCTACCAAAACACACCAGATTGTAGAGGAGATTTAAACGCTGATGTAGTTCCAGACCCTGAAAAGGAACCAAAACCAAGGCAAGCTTAAATGTATTTGTGTTTACATTACAGGACTTTCTTCTTCCACCCCTCATCCCCTGCATCCTTTATGTGAATATTTTATCTCTCTCAAACAGTGATTTACAGAAAGTTTAAAAGCTATGGTTTTGCCTTTCCTCCATTTCATTACAGTGGCAACATTCGCTGCCTCTTCTCAGAACTAGCATGAGGACTAGGATATCAGCCTGCTGTAACTCAAACCAAATGAGACACAAATTTTGTCTGAAAGCTTATATGGGAAGCCATAAACACCGGTAGACAGGGCTGGGCTTTGTCCTAGAACCAGCCAGCAACAAAATATGATATCTGAATTTAGCAGCATTTTATGATGCCGTAGGAACATCTAAAAAGAAATACTTCATACGATGGCAGGCCAACACCCACCTTCTTAATTCAGCACGTCAGCACCAAAGCATCAATCTCCTTACAGTAACAATCAGGAACAGGACACATTTCCAGCTTTCTGGTGTGCAACAAAGCGACTAATAAATCACCTGCTCCTTTAATAAGCACTCCAGCAAGAGTCAAAAGATGGCAGAACATTAGATCAGGAGGTGGGTTAGTCCTAACTATGGTATAAAAGGGAGCAAGAGTTCAAGAAATGGAAACTGAGGCCAAATAAGCATTCCCAGATCCCAGTGCTATCTCAAAGGCTGAAAATAGTCTCTTTCTCAGACTACTGCAGCACTGGGGCCATGGAGGGAAGACATATGGAGGTAACATGTTGTTGGATATGGCTCGAGATATATAGCTTGAATTTCTAGAATAACTTTTACCTTGTAACAGTTTTTCAGCAGGTGTTTTGTCCCTTTTAAAACACTATTTTGGGCTAGCCAAATACCAAGACCACTTAAGCAACAGATCAATTTGTAAAATCTCATCACTTCCACTTTATGCTAAAACCTCTCTCTCCAGAGTTGGGCAATAGCCTCATAGCCCAGTTCATCCTGCAAACTCTGAGAGGGCAGATGGCAGATGTTTCTGAAGAGCTGAGAGAGAAAGAGAAAGCCACTGTGCACATAGCCAACCATGCAATGCTGGCAATAGGGAGATGCCCCTTCCTGGTCTTTACTCTGACCAGTTCAAATGAAGATTCATTTCTGTTGTCTTGATAATTTTTTATTTAACCATAAAATTATCCATCACTTCTGATTTTAATCTCATTTGAACCTGAACTGATGCCATAAATAGCAGCACAAGACTAAGGCACATGTGAAGCCATAGCTGTGGGTCACAGTGTGCAATAAAAATCCACCACTCATGTAACTCAATATTTTATCCAAGCTACATTTCTCAGATTTCATACATTTTAATAAGAAGTAAAACAAGTATCCTGCTAGAAGGTAGTGGTGGCAGTGAGAGGTCAGCATTAAAAACTAATGCATCTGTGTTAAGATGCAGTAAAAGTCTTTAAAATTCATTATTTTGTAACTAAAAAAGAAAATAACTCCTGTTTGAGCATAAATCCAAATTTCACATGTAAAGCTTCCCTCTACTTTAGCTAACTACTTAACAGGAGCCAAGTCTTCCATAAGCCCTCAGTAATTCTGAAGCTGGAGGTAAGAGGAACAAGGAGTGTTTACAACTGCAACTTTTTCAATATCCTTTTTCTCTGAAAACAAAGAACACCACCAATCCTGCACCTGTGGAAAAACTGTGAAAATGTTAAAATTCATCTTTCCTGCAGCATCATCAGAACTGTAGCATGAGATCACACAGACACTCCTCTTTGTAAAAGGGGAATAATTTCAAGTAATGTGGTGCCAGTATGTACTATGATGTTATCCATGACTCATACAGAGGCAATCAATGGCTTGTCTGTATAGGAGAAAAATCACCAGCCCTTCCCACCAGCCCTCACTAAAGACCATAAAGACCAAACTACACATGTACATTATTCCACTATAAAAATGGCTCTATTCATAATAATTATTTTGCTCTGGAAATGCAGGCATTATCCTTGAATAAAAACACACTGTATCCCAGAACAGGGTGTCTATACAAGGAAAGCTATTCTGGGACTGATAAATTATAGGAGAATAATTAATTCTGGACCAGCTGTGTAGGTCACTTTCTCTCATACATGCAAGGGGTAAGACCTGATGTTCTTCAGGGACCCCAGCCATGAGCGGTTATGCAAGGTGCTTTGGCCTGGCTATAGCTGGGGAAACTCTTAATCCTGGCAGCAGGAAAATGAGGAGGATGATTACAGCATGAAATTCTGGCATGAATAAGGACCTCATCTGAACACTATCAGTAGCTTAAGTTTGGGCTGTGTGAGGATTTAAGGAGCCTAGATGAACACCCACCTCATGCTCTCTCTGACTCATTCAAAATTTAATAAAATAACTATGAAAGGAGGATGTCACTGTTTACTTCCCACATTCAGAGTCCATCCTGTGACTCATCTCCTCAGTTTGACATTAGGGAGGAAAAGGAGGAGAAAAACCCTCGACAGTCCCACTGAGTAACAACTTCCATCATCTACCATTCAAAAACAAGCCTTACTCCTTTAGTACTTGAGGAAGTTATACAGTGAACCACACCGGCATAGAAAAAAAAAAAAAAAAAAGTAATAACAGTCTTCTCAACTGCAACAGAATAATTTGAAGATAAAAATGACACTGCAAGGAAGAGCTAAGAAGAGTTCCCAATACTTAATAACATTAAAGTCAGGCTAGAAGCTGTCAACATATAAAAAACTGTAGCATGAGAAAAGATGATAGGATTGGTTTAAGCTTTTCTCATTCTCTCTTCTAATCCTAGTTTGATATAAAGATGGAACTTGATGTAGGACTCACAACCAGTTTACAGGCCTTAAGTTCAATCCTGATTACACATTTGTGGACACAGAGATTCACTCTGTGAAACTTTGTTAGTAGGGCAGCTTGTTTTGAAAGACAAGACAAAGGATGCAATTAAAAAAAAAATTATATTCAATCCAAACATCTAAAAGTGAAAAGGAGGTAATTAACATTTGTAGGCTTGGGACAATGTCTCACATACTTATCTTCAAATGTTTCAGTCAAACTTCTGTTACCCAGTCTTCACTGCAGCTACACATTCTGGCCACCCTCCACAAAGTCAGCCCATTTCATTTTAGATAGGTATCTAAACCCAGCACATACTCCAGCCTTCCCTCAGTAAATCAAAGAAAAGGGTATCTCAGAATGCACTCATCCTCTCCTAAACACTTATATCTTAGGGGTGATAAATCACCCTTGGGAGGCACCTATCTCTGTCTGTTAATTCGTTTGCTAAAGGTGGCCAGTGCAGACCTGCATGCTGGAGGTTTAGATGGCTATGGGCAAAGGTGTGATGGCTCACTTTTCACTAGAGCTTCTCTTCCCACACTACATGTGTATGTCTGCCCAATCTGCTTCCAAAAAACCTGAAAGCAACACCCTGGACCTCATAAATCTTTTGTCTACTAAAATACATTTTTCAGTGCAAAATTAAACCATGCATAGGAATGAAACCCCTGATCAGGCCACAAGTTCAGTAATAAATTGTAGTACCATGTTCCAAAGCAAGTCAAGTGCTTTGTCTGCTTACCATTGCCAAAAAAATCAAGTTGGATGTGGAAATACTTACTACAGTTTTCAGCCTGCATGCATTTTGCACAGTCACCCAAACTGAAAGACGTACATACAGCAAGGCCACCTACACATAGTAATAAAACCGTACTGTCTGAAAGGCTGCCTATAAATCTTATTAAAGTAATCCCTTCCCTGAACCCAGATTATTACATGCACCTTTATGGTAGAATAAAAATTAATTTTCTCAGCTATAATAAGTGTATGATAAGAAGGCATCACTTGGGACTAAATAAAGATTATAATTAACTCCAACTGAATAAATCTAAATTTAGCTTGGACTAGCAATTTGTTTTCATACATTTTCCTCTACGACCGAGTGAATAGGTATGGCAGGATTAGCATCCCGTGCCAATTCCAGCACTGCTGGCACAGAAAGGAGTGAGGCAGAGTGTAATCCAACACCCAAAAGGCCTGAAGATTAATTCAGGGTTCTCTATCAGCAGAAGTTTGGAAAACTGGAATAAAACAAAAAGGCTCAAAACTGCCATTACTCCAGCAAGGAAAGCTTGTGAAGTGTTGGACTCCAGAGAGAATACTGCTCGCTGCACTCCCTAAATCAGCATTATGCAAAGACAGAACCTCTGCCACGGGCTGCTGAGAGCATGTTTAGGGAAGCATCCTCTGTCCTTGCCTGATCTTACTCTGTCATACCAAGTATCTGCTGTTGGGTGCTATCCGAAATGGGCTGCTCTGACAGATGGGTCCGTGCTCTGATTTGGTATGACCATTCTTAATTTGCACTCCCTCATCTGCAATACCTCCGATGTGATACCCAAAGCAATTGCAAAATAAGACGACATAACATTACACAAGCACATGCAAGCACACAAACAAAACGGGGTAAATGCATCAAATACGCAAAGTTTACCCTGATTTTCTTACTTAGTTGAAAATAAAAACCCTTATAGCAGCACTATAACCTTGTAGATAAGAGATTACTTTTTCCAAGAAAAATGAGGCTCTACATATAAAAGGGTGAGGAACTGCCTTATTAAGTCACTACCTCATTATTTGCCATTCTCTGGGAAGATGATTTTTAACAACTGGTAAGGAGGAGTTCAGGCTTGTTTATCAAAATAGAGCACATTATTTATCCTTGCCAGGGAACAGCACAAGACCCAAGCAATAAAGCTACTCTGCTTTCTCCTCTGATTGCCATGCTAGCCCATACAAACATTGGATTTGTCTGCATAAGAAGATTTTATCAGGCATAAGCTACAGCTGAGCCATCATCATTACAACAGAATGGTTCTCCAAGCAGATAGGTTTATTTCCGAAGATGAGAATTCTTTTAGTTTAAAGGTGACATAGTCTGAAGCCAAACCAAATTGTTATTTAGGATTAAATCAGAGTACGTATGGATGAAATAAGAGCATGCATCTACAGCATTGTGACAACTTAAATTCATATCTCATGAGGGTTTAACTTTCCTAGACAGGACACCTTTCTGCTGCCCCAGCATAATTTCTTTATGAACTACCAGCCCTGAGCACAATTCTTGCCCAAACGTGAAATTGCCCAAAATTACGTAGTCTAAATCCGAGGCATGCAAATTCCTCCTGAATCATTAACACTAGCTGTTTTAGTTAAATTTTTCAGAGCTTCTAAGCCAAAGATGCAGCATCTCTATAGGTTATAAACTGGAAATTTTATTCTTCCATGGAGAAGAGAGATCCCCTTTCCTCCAAATGCAAAGGCCTGGAAGGATCTGAGATGCAGGACATTAAACCTGTGACATCCGTAACTGTAGAAATGCTGTTTTCACTAAGTCTTAGAGGCTTTTATTGCTCCCTCTGAACCCTGTACAGTAGGAAACATAGTAACTAAGACACCTGGTTGTATGGGCTGAAGTAATAGAAAGAATATTCACAATAAAAAAATTTTTAAAACTCTCTAAACATCCCTAAAATAGCTTTTCTTGAAACACACTGGGATGGTTTCACCATCTGTGAGTAATGTGCCTATCCCCATGCCCCATAAAATCTTTATGTCATCACGTATTTTATTTACTCATCTCCGCGCACACATGCTTCTGGCCAAAGTCTTCGTTGTTGAAAACATTTATTCAAATGTGTCAGACAGAAAAACCTACAAGTTAGATAAAATATACTCCCATAGTACTACCTATACGTTGTGCAGAAGCACTGTGTGGCCCCGTCCACAGACTGTTCTGTGCAGAAAGCACAGGATAACGGTGCTCCTAAGCCAGGTGTTCATGGCCTTCCAGGGCCAGTGAGTTCTAGCCCAGACCTCTTGGGTGTGAAAATATTCTTTTCATGAAAAAGGGGATCATTCCACTGAGTGAAGGACACAGAACAAATACCAAGGGTGAACCTATACAGAAAAAGCGTGAAGATGGAGAGAGCATAGGGACATTGAACACTCCCTCTCCAAAAAACAAGCAGCAATGAGATGAGACATTCACACGGTTTCTCCTTCAAGTCTTCATCAGTTGTCTCCAGCTCCTGCCTCCTCTGAGAGAGGTAATATAGGTATTTGCAGAACTAAGGTTTTCCAGCCCAGATTAATTCCCTGAGTGCTAGACAGGAGTTTCCCTGTATATCACACTCGGCACAGGCAAGACCACCTCAGTGTGACTGACAAAGCTGCTTTAACTGCCCAAATCTGAGCACAGGGAGGTGAGTTTTCTCATTTAACGCGGTTGTTGCAATCGCTTAAGTTGGTCTGCTAGGTTGATTACTGGCCTAACTTGCCATTTTAGTTTTGATCAAGGGTGTTGATATGGCAGCTAAAAGTTACAGGCTGCTCTTGGCAAGTTTCTCTGCATCTCCTGTACAACAGAAATGGGGAATTATCCTGCCGGTTACAATTAGAGGCATTAGCACAGTGGCTAAAGGTCACAAATTCATCAGCTGAAGGAACTGAGTAACAGAGTCACTACTGCAAGCTAAACTGAGTTTAAACACACCTGATTAACCAAAGAGAGTTTTTATTATGCTTGCCTGGAGGGGAGAGGTGATGGCCAAGACCACACACTTGCATAGGTTTTGCACAACCTGCTGCTCAGTGAATGAAAACCCCATAAACACCACAGCCCGCCTCAAAGTGCCTCCCCCAGGTGTGAGCAGCATTAGGAATTTCCTAAAACCTCCTTCTCCATTCCGGACTCCTCTCAACTCTTCTCAGAGAGATGCCAAAACCAGTCCTGAAAATCCAGACACCACCAGCCCAGGAAGGGCGATTTGCACACCCAGCCAGAACACATTTGCTTTGGGGAGAGTCAGGAGGCACAGCCACCCCGGGTGAAGCTAAGCAAGGTGACAGTCCCAGGGGCGGCAGCAGGGCTGCTGGACCTCTCGCCCAGTTCCCCACTGCACAGCACCAGTCCTGGCACTGCTCCTTACCTCTGTGCAGTCAGTGCTTCCAGCGGCCAGCATTGCTAAACCCTGTGCACCCCTTCTGAGACCTGATAAATAAGGTGTGTCACAGATACTGGAGATGCTCATTGCTAAAGAGGAGTTTAGGAGAGGACTCCCTGCTACTCTTATCCAAAGCAAAACTCATTTTCCCTCAGTGATATTTCATAAACAACAGAAAATGAGTATGTGTACAGGAGTGTGTAGATATATTTTCCAAGCAACAGAAAGGCCTTACAAGGCAAATACATTCACTAAAGGCACCAGGTGATTGCAAAAGTAAATCTCTTAAGTATATGGTCTAAACTATTAGCCAACAATATTTGTATTCAGTGTCAAAATATCTATGTCACACAAAGCCAAGAGACTGACAGGAGAAAGGCCAGGATTTATGCTAGCTGGGGTCTATCTGTCATGGAGATAGGAAAGCTGGGAGAGAGTCCTTTTATTAAAATCATTCTCCTGCTGTAGATATTGATCTAAGCAGCTAAGGTGGAATAGCAAAGTGCATACCCATCTCTCACAAAGTTACTCACCAGTACAGCAGTAGGGGACCAGGGCAACTCCTCTCACAACCCCAGCAAATGGCATCCCAAAAAGCAGACAGAGAGCCAGCAGCACTGGTATAAACAGCATCCCATGATGCCACAGCACAGCTGCCTTCCAGCAACCAGAAAGTTCCCCTCAACTCCACTTCCCAAATGTTCAGGAAGCTCAGTTTTATTCCCCAAATCACCAATACAGGTTGCTGTTAGTCCCAGATTGAGATCACTATTGAAATGATACAAAGAAACACAGTGCTGACTGCATTACTCGCATTCCTATTTTAAGGAGCAAAAAAAAAGGATTCAAAAGGATCCTTCTGTAAATCTGCTTCAGCGGATTTTCCTCTAACCAGTAGTAGCTTGGATCAAAACTTCTGCCCCAGTTTGGGCTGACCCCTCCCCTTGGTAGTTCTCCCCCAGCCCCTGGACGGCCCAGACCTCGGCTGCCTTTCTCTTTGCAAACCCCAGCTTGTGACTGCAGTCAAGAGTATTACACACAAAGATGAAATGAAACAAAGTAACTTGAAGCTCTATTATACAACAGACTTTCTGCATTCCCACATCCACAGGTTACACAAGTACGTCATTTTATAGCACTTCCGATTCTCCCCACGGAAGCTTCTGCCTTTGGCAATACTGAAAAATTCCTTGCAGGAGCCAGAAATTACAGATATTAAAATGCTGGCAGCAGATTCTCCAAAGGCATTGTCAGAAGGAGGCAAGGTTGGTCCAAAGCCTTTCTCCAGAGCAATGGGCTTTCACTGGATTCTCCATCCTGTTGTTTTGAAGCTCTTGGAGGAAACGAGCTCCACATCAATGGGCCCAAACAGCCGCGGGAAACCACAAAAGCAGCTTACAATAAAATCCCTGTAAAGTTATTAAGAACACAGATATGTCTTGAACGCACAGAAAATCCTCTGTCTTACCAGCACTCATCCATATCCCACTGTGACTGTAATCCCAGGAAGAGTATATGGCACGCACAGCCCCACTGAGGGACTGCAGTAAAACAAAACAGGATGCAAAGACACGCAAGGAAAATCCTGAGTCCAACGCCAGCCCCACAGCTCTGCCCAAGCACTGGGAGCAATTCTCATTTCACTCACCATTACTGTTGGATCTCTCACCTGGATAGAACCCTGACTACACATGCTGATTTTTGGGACTGTTTGCAATGCAGATAGTTAAATTCTTGATTAAATATTTGCAGTGTTTAGGTCTGTGCAAAGAAATTAGCTTTCACTTAGGTTTCCCCACTGCACTCCTGAGATGCAGGGTGTTGCCGCCAGCAAGATTTGTGTCCCCATCCTGTAAACACAAATGCACATTTCAGGTGTGTGCACAGACTCACTAAATCAGGGAGTTTTCCCACCAGGAAATTTAAGAACAAGCTGCAAAGTTTCAGGAGGAGACCTGAGAGGCCACCCAGCCTTTTAGCTTCTTCGGAAAAAGCTCCATGGCTTTACAGATTCACCACTATTAGTTCAGGAATACCTGTGCCTTTTTTCTCTGAACCCAGTCTTTAACCTGCATTTTGCATTCCAACCAATATTACACTAACCAGACTCCTAAAGCAATATGTGCTCTCTGGTTCCCATAGGAGCAACCACACAAACCTAGTTCTGCAGTTCAGACATCATTAAGTTATCAATTGATATCTGCCTCTCAAGGAACTGCACATGAAAACACAAATCTTTCCGTTCTAAGGAAGATTTTTTTTTCTCCTGCCCAAAATACCCAGAATAAAAGTTTCTGTTTTCTCTCAGATTCCTTTACTTAATTCAACATTTTATTTTTGGAATGACAACAGCCTCGAGCAACTCCACTAATTTGTTACGGAGTAAAAGAGCTTTGCATTCCTAGGGTGATTGCTGACCCCCTCCCCTGCTCCCTTGCTTATTGAAACAGTTCTGCTCAAGCACATCCCGGTATCAGAACAAAGCATAATTTTCACACTTGACTGCATTATTTTACGTTATGAAAACACATTTGACATATTTTACAAATTCACGGCAGATGCTGTCAGAAAGGACAAAATAACCATCCCCTGGTACCGCTTTTCTTTCACTAAAATGATCAAAGGTTGCAGCTTGTCATTCACACGTGGAGAACGGCTCCTCCTGGGGAGAGGAGAAGGAGCCTGCAGCCTCACCCAGGACTTCTTGGGTGTTTGTTTCTCTTTCTGTTGCCGATTAGCAATTTAGAGTTCTATTTTCTAAGCACAAGGAAAATTCCCAATAGCTCCGGAGGAGGCAGTTCAAGGAGATTTTGTCAAAATATTGGTGTGTAAAGAAAGTGAAACCTTATTATGGCTTTCATACTGTGATGCACCAAATACGGTTATGTTGCTCACAGATAATTATTAACTTACAGGCAAAGAATAAAAACGCTCAAGCAAAAAACAAAGTTGGATGAGGTCAAGCTTGCAGTGTGGTTCACTTGTGTTAATATATTAAGGTAATAAAAGATAATGAACATTAGCTGACAGCATTTTCAAACTCTTCAAGAGTCAAGAGAAGTAAATTAGATCAGTTTTGAGATTGCCTGAGAAGGCAAAAAGCTGGAACCAATTCTTTTCTCAATGACAGGGCAATTATGCAATTGAGAAAGAGTCACAGACCATCACTATCATAGCCCTGCCCATCATACTAGTTAGGAAACTCCAGATTATAATCAGATAATTAGTTCAGGATGATGATTAGTTCAGAATTAGACTAGGCCAGTGCCTTGACCAAGGAAAATGCTTACCTACCAGAATGAACTACCCCAAGGGTATGAACTGGATGTACACTAATTTATAGTAGTGTTTTCCAATTTACCCTATCACCTCTGAATTCACTGATCATAACCTGTAGTGTCTTGGGAAAAAAATGGGACTGAGGATTGAGAGATCTAGGACACCTGGGAACAATCTTTCCACACCAGGAATGTCTATGTGTAGGATTAACCTATAGTCGTAGCTGTAAGCTATTTCAGGGTAAATGAGCCATTAAAGAAATCAGAACCAAATTTGGACCAGTAATAATTTAGTGCTAGGGGTTAGAAATACAAACAGCTGCCCCCTGCTTCTCTGTGCCACTTTTTACATTAACACAAGTGTGCGGGCTGAGCTTCTGGCTGGAATACTGGAATGAGACTCTGTAAATCTAGCTTGACTTCATCAACACCAAACTCATCTACATGCCTCTGAACACACAGCCTGTTCCACTCCTGCCAGAGGCCGCTGCATTGCTCCCACCCTAGACCATGCAAACTCACACCTACAACTGCCTGGGCTCACCAGAGAGACAGCCCAGGAGTTTTGCACATGCATGACTGCCAGCAGTTGCGCGTGGGCACAGCCCAGCATTTGTGTACGCTGAGGATGCAGCTCCATCCCAGCTCAATGTCAGCATCTGTGCATATGCAGCTGCAGTAACAGGCAGTGAGAGGGAGCAGCTAAAAAGCCATGTTTACCTTCTGCTTAGTGGCATCTCCTATAAGCCTTTGTGTGGAAACATCACAAGTGCAGTTCAAGTTTCAGTCAATTCAAGTTCAAGTCATATCTTATTATATCCAGTACTGCTCACCTACCCATAGCCTAGAGAATAAAATTCTGCAGGAACTCAGCACACAGGTCACTTCAGCACTGTTTTGTCTGGCATTTTATAACTACAGCTGAACACATAATTCACACTGCATAATTTATCCACAGGATTTAGCCCATGGAACACCCAAAGCAGATAACAATTTCTTCATACTTATTTATTTTTTAGAAAATTCAGTCAACTTCTTCTCTGCTTCTTCTGAACACTGCATAAAGATTACAAATCTCTGGCTATATTCTTCCAGGGCTTGAGCTCTTGGTTAGCTGTGATCAGTCAGATTAATTCACCTCATTCAGTCTTCTACCTTCAACTATTCTTGTTTCCTGAGTGGAGGAAAATGTGCGCAAGCACTAAATCTCAAACATGCTATTCTAACATTTGGATTCCATTATCCTAGATATAACATATAATCCTATAATGATATGTAATAAATTAACATTTAATCTCTTATCAGAGAGTTCAAAGGGATCACAGCCAACTGGTGCTAAAATAAGCATTTGCTAGAGGCTGCAAGAGTGGGAGCTGAAGATGAAAAGTGAGTGAGATCTAAGCTGCTCTGACACCTTGGCTTGGTAAGGCTGGTTGGCAAGGAAATGATCAAATAAACCCCTGATATGAAGGGGATGATCTCCAAAATCAACTGACCTGTGCCCTCTCACTGTGAATGTTGTCTTTGCAGTCCATCCAATGTGGAGAAAGGGAAGATTTCCTACCTCAGAGCTAACAAGCAGGGAAGGTCATTGTCACATAGTGTTGCACAGGGGACTTAATTCAGTGCTTGATTTGCCCATTTGTCAAGGTGAAGAGATCTTATGAGGCTGAGAACAAGCATCCAACTGTAGAGATCCATATCCACCCTCTTTTTTTCTCCTGGTCCTACTTTATGCACATGCAGAACTTAAGAAAGGATATACAGTTTCAAGACAGAGAAGCCAAAAATCATTTGTCATTTTATTCCCCTTTCACACACCTCCACATGTAGCACTAATACACCAACCACAGCATGATCTTCACTAATAACAGCAGCTATTAATAAAGTTCATTCCATAGAGGTGTCTTTAATAAATGCATATAGTGACTCTGGTGAGGATGATTCGTTTCTCTAGAAGACAGACACAATAAAAAGTCCCCAGGAGGAAGACACATTCTCCCAAAGTGCACAAGGCGATGACAAACACTGAGGGCTGGTGACCCAAAGAGCAGAGATAAATCCCTGACTTGCCAAAGTCCCACCAACTTCTACCAAGCCAAGATTTGACTGTTAGGGTAAGGGGATAAAAAGTGTCCTTATCTTCCCAGGTGATTTGTATGTAATCTCTGTTGTTCCAGCTACATCCTATAGCATGGTATATTTTTCTGGAAATTTACAGAGCCCAGCACTTAATCGTTGTTCATGGGCAGCAGCAAAAAAAAACAATTGACATCAGTCAGATTCAGGTACTTTCTCTGAATCCAAAGACACACTTCATTGCTCCATCTCAAACTGGAATACACTTTTTAAAAAAAGCCTGTCAGATAGCCAAGAAAGCCAAGAATCCACCACAGACAGAGACAGTATTTATAAAAAAATACTGCCAAACCTCTTTGCTACTTTTCAGTGGAGACACATCAACCTTACTTCCAAATTAGCTAGAAAGTAAAGGCAGTTAAAAAAACATCAGGAAAAAGGAAAGAGAGAGACTTGGACAGGATAGCAAATAAAAATATACAGTATGCTGAATTTCACAACTCTGGACACTGACCACAGTTCTGTATCTGAAGAAAACTTAATAAATAAAACTAACAAAAAAATCTGAAATGTTATGGAGTTATCTTTGCTCTAGCATAAAACACACATTTCTATTACCCTTTCTGGATTAGCCAAATGAAGATCAATGTATCTATAAAACTCAATGACATGTTAATGCAAACCTTAAAAAAGATAAAATGCCTTTTATCTCAGTCTTAGGAAAACCTAATAAAGAATTAACAGTCCATGAAGCCACGGAATTTCACTCAAGGCTTTACTTTATGCCAGGACTTCCTACTCTATTAATTTTTAACGGACAGGTTTCCCCAGGCTTTGGGACATGTTGGTACAATTGTACATCGTCATTAAAATTGGTCCTATATTTTCCTTCAGAGCTGGGAGAGGAGCCTCGCTGTAGTATGTGGATTTAAAATACAGACAATACCCACAATGGATCACAACTGTAAATCTGGAAAAACTTTCAAGGTAAATAAACATGCAAAAATAGTAGACAAATATTGATTTTGATAATGATCTGACAATTAATGAATTTATAAGCCATAATTTTCACCTGCAGGATAAGCACTTTGGATCAGAGCTCATTCATAACATGAGCATTACATATTTATATCAGAAGCAACTGCCAGGAATCTACTAATGCAACACTAGATATTGAATCTTTAGAAAGATGCAGTCAAATATTAGTCTAGGAATAGGTTCAAGATTGGTTCTCAGAATTAATAAGCCTCCAGTAACTGCCATGGGCCATACCAGGAGGCTGGTATCCATAAAGCCAAACACCCCCAAGCTTGGTGAGAAACTGGTCTTATCCAAGTTCCTAGCTATATTTATTTCTACAGACAAACCCAAGGCAGCAAGACCAGAAATTTCAAATGCCAGTACTTAAAACCAAATTAAATCCAATGCTTTTGCACACATTCAAAATTTGCTCGCTCATGAAAGGGTCTGAATACCTATAGCCACCATTGACATTAAAGGAAATTAAGATGCTTCCCACTTTTGTTAATTGGGTGGGCTTGTTTTGGATGCCAAGGAAAGCACCCACTCCTTTCAGACACCCACAAGGTGAAGACTGAGGACACAGTGCCCAGCTGCAGCATCATGCTTTTCTAGGGAGAATGTGCCAACAGCAGGAGAGGCACAACACAGAGCCTGGGCTCATACACTCTGCAAGGCTGACAGGCTTGGGCTTGTGAATCAGCACAAGGAGAAAAGAGACAGCAGCAGGCATGGAAAACAGTCCCAAGGAAAAACAATGGGCAGAAGTCTAGGAGAGAGCAACAGGAAGAGCAGTGAGCAAAGTGGAGGCAGCAGGAACTCAGCTTGACTATTCAAAGACTGAAAACCTGCTATTTCCATTAAAAAAAAAACCAAAACCAAAAACAAAAACAAAAACAAATCCAATAACAACTATTAGTTTGAAGCCATTCCCTCCTCAGAGGGTTGAAGGTGCCTTCTCCTTAACCCACCTGGTTCAGGTAGGGAGAAAATCTTCCCTGCCTCAGAGGTCCTACCAGCACAGTGTCCTCCCCAGAAGACTAAAGCTCCTCAGACACACCAGTCTTGAGCACTGTTTGCACAGGTTTACCTGGGACCTTCCTCACCTCCCTTCCCTTCTGTGCATCTCCCCCTGCTTTGGGAGAACAGCTGCTTCTTCCAGGCACTCTGAGATTAATTATTCTTAGTTCTACTCATGCACAGTTCCTTGATCTGGAAAATTTATTTAGATACCTTCACAGGCAGCATATTTATGTGCTGGCCTCACATTTGCCTGACCACAAAAATCAACATCTGAATGATGACAAACATCATGCCAGTTGGGTGGAGACTGTCCTCTGCAAACTTCATTCTCAGGGGCTTGGACCTCATGGACAGAAGTCTGAGTCTTGCCCCTGCTTCCCACTTGAGGCACAAGTACAGTTCTCAGCTAGAGTAAGAAACCAGGCATGGAATAACAAGAGGAGGAGAGGACACTGTCTCCCATTAGTACACAGGGACCCCACTGTGTTCAGCCCTGAAGCACATGCACTGCCTGATCTATACCACTGCTCTGCCAGTGAGATGCATCAGCAAAGAGGTTAGACAGAAAGAGCTAACCTAGGACAAGAACAGCGAGCACCAAACACACCAGGTAGTGAAGACAAGACTCCCATTTCTACAGTCCCAATCCAAGCAGCCACCAAGGAAATGCAGGTACCCTCACCACTTGACTTTCTCCTCTCTGCATTTCAGCTCAGGGTAACAAGTTGAATGACTCAGTTTTCCTGTTTTGAGAGTACAGAAACAAGGCTTACGTACTAAGCTACAAGCATTTCTGCCTCTACGTAAAAATGCTCGATATGGAATAACAGCCCTGGATGCATCTGCATGGCAAATCATTTTGTTGGCAAAAAAACTTATTTTGCCATCTTTATTCACCCAGCATCTCATAAACACCAAGTACATTTGGATCACCAAGGTGGGCTGTTAAATTAATCAACAGGAAGCACTGCCTTTCAAAGGCAGCCTATTCTAGATCTATTCTGGCTAATCTTCCAGAAATGCTCTGCCACTCTTACACATACAGAAAACTTGCAAGAACTGCAAACAGAACAGTGCTTTGCGCAGTGGGGTGCAGACCAGCATCTTTTGTTGCCTGACATGGAAAAATTCATCACCAGACCCCAAAATCTGCTAAGAATCCCTTCTGAGAGCAGTTACTTTCAAGAATTCTTATAAAAGCCTTCTATGAGCTTAAAAAAAAGCAAACAAAGAGTAGGAAAATAAAGACTTACCTAATAAAAAGTGAAAATCCTAGACCTTACCTTTCAAACACAACCTTTGAACCTCATCATCTCCATTGAATTTTAGATGAAACTTAGAGCCAAATATTTATAGGCATCAGACTAAAAATGAACCTCCCTTTTGCTATCACCCTTCAAGCCTTCAGTTCAAGGCTGGGCAAGACAGAAACATGAAGACGGAGGGTGAATTACCTCAAAAGGGGGAATGTCAATCAAAGCTGCTAATGCAAGACCACAACAAAACTCCAGTTTAACCTCAGCAGTGACCACCCATCATAATGTGGCAGTTTGACTGCTTGTCAGCAACCTGCTCTGAAGAACAAGGATGCTGCAGAAGTCTTTCTGAAACTCAGCAAGGAAAAATGCACTTGTCTCCTAGGCATCCATCAAGGCTTTCCATAGTCTGCAACCAAACGAATACTCAATAAGTCCCAAGCAATTTTTGAAGAAAAATTACTGTATAAAGGATTAATGCAGATATAGGCTCCACAATGCTCTCCTATGTGCCCGGCACATTATTTCTCTGCTTTTTACATAATCACATCTGACTAGGGCACAAGGTTGCACATAGAGAGATCCCATGTTTTCCCTCATCCCAAGCTGGGCTGTTGAACACATTCTGAGAGAGCATCTATAGCACAGTTGGGAAAGCATCAAATTTAAAGCAAATCCATCCAGGAACACAAGGTCCCCATGGCGGGGAGCTTCCCAGTACATGTCCACAGAAACTGGAGGCATCTGCAGGGGAATGGACGACAGCCCAGAAGAGGTGACATTCTTCCTCTTCTTGGCTCATATCTGGATTTACTGGGTTTCCTCTCCTCACACCAGGAGCGATGCAGATGTTTAACTGGACTCTTGACATGAACTGCAAGTAGGTTTTGTCTCAACCAATTTATTTACACTTGTACAGCCCTAGAGCTCAGACTGTTTTCACGATAACACTAGAGTCTGAGGCCCATTGTCTGAACATAAATAAATGCAAGATTCACACGAGATTATCATATTTTAAATAGAATATGTTTGCAGTTTTCTTCAAGAGTATTAGGTTTCAGAAATGCAGTATATTTATTCATGCAGTTAATTGGATAGATTGTAATAAAAACAAAAATAACTGTTCCTTCTCCTAAGTGTAGGAGTTAAAAGGAAAAATAAAATTTTAACTGATCAACAGCCTTATCTTACTCTTTCCTGAATGTTTAATCCAGCACATACAGCTTGCAACAAAGATGCAAAGTAGTTAATTTTCCAAAAGCAAGAACCGTTACAAAACCTGTAAAGCAAATAAGCCAATCTTTACCTTCTGAATATAAAGATATCCCACAACAGCAGGAAATTAAGTCCTGTGAAGTCCTGGCTCTTGACAGTCCTGCTATCGGGGCAAGAATCAGGGTGTTGGGGCCATCGAAGCAGCAGTAGAAGATGGAGGCAGCAAAGGCTGAATTCCTGCCCCGCCACAGACCCACACCATCTCCCCCGCTGGGACCCTACCTGGTTCATCTCCACAACAGAACCCACACCAGCTTCAAATCTTGTCATTTTATCAATGAGAACCACAGATGTGTGAAGACCAGCTTTCACTACACTTTATTATGTTTTTAGAATAACCTAAAAATCAATTGTGTCTCATTAATAAAATTACACCACAACAAGCCAATTAGTAACACTCATTAATTTTTTTATGCATGTTGCTAATGTGCATGAAGCCCGCTGACCTTCCAGTGACTAGCGTAGCACACATTCACATTTTCTACCTTCTTTTCTTTGATTTACAATAATTGCAATGTATTTTCCAAAAACCAAAGCCTGGGTTTTCAGTGAAGCTCAGAGCTGGCTTCTCCTTTCTGTCATGTAATTCCTGATGCCACCTGACTAGTCCAGTAGGGCCAGAGGATCAAGGAAGCACAAAGACACCTCCAAGGTATTTCCACCTGCATAACAGTTGCAAGCAAAACCTGGCCACATACGAGAGCATCTGGAAATAGGGACTCCGTGGTCACCAGGAAAGACTCTTATTCCTGCAGGGACTGAGGATGGGCAGTCCTTGTCCTACTCACCCCTGAGACAATGACAACTTCCATCCCATTCAGATACTCTCAGCAGGGAACACTTTCTGGTGGTTTCATAACAAAGAGCCCAAATGCCAGTCAGTCCATCCCAAAGCTGGCCTCAGTGTGGCCCAAAGCACAGAATGTGCCACTAACGGATACATTTGGCCATTAAGTCAGTAAAGCAGAAATAAAAGAATTTAGGAATAAAATGAAACTTCTGCTTGAGTAAGGGCTTCTGGATCAAGCATTAAATCTGCCTGGTATCTCTCTCCACTGTCACTGCACACCTATTTTCTCCTTGTAAAGCACAGTATTGATTTTTAAATGTTTTCATTCACACTTAGAAGCTTTCCAGGATTGGACTTTATTCTTCAGTATTATCCACTGAACAGTGAAACACTGGAACAGATTGCCTGGGAGCACTACAGGTTCTTCATCACTGGGAAAGCATAAGGACAGGCTATCTTCAAGGAATTTCATAGGTAGAGCTGAGCTTTCCTTGGAAAAGAGACACAAACTAGAAGACCCTTCGTGTTCCCTCCCAGCCCTGTTTCTCTGTGAGCAGTCAAGAACATTCTGCACCTGAAACAACCAAGAGAGTTAATCTGCCCTTTGAAACATCAGCAGCATCTCAGTGGTGGTGAAGATGACAGGTTATCCTACTTTATGTCATCCCTCTAATATCTGGTTCTCTCAGAGCTTATCTGTAAACCCATACTCTGAATTTCTCAGATCTTATCAGTCACCACAATATATAGTACAAAAAGAGCAGCAACTTTTCAAAACTGAACACATATTTACTATAGTCTCATCTTGATACTGGTCTATTCACTCAAGACTAGAAATACATCTACACTCAGTTATCCATGTGCAGTTTTGAGATTATTACAACAAAATGAACAACTTCTAAAATTTGCTACTAGAGTGTTATTAACACAAGAATCTATTGTGCAGTTATAAAATGCAACAACACTGCTGTTCCCTCACATGAGGGATTTGGGACAGAAGATAACAGTGTAGTCTTTGCCTACGGAGAGGGGGAAAAGCTGAGAGGAAGACTCATACCACCTGCAACTCCTGTAAGTCAGTGTGGTTCACTGTGTGAATCAGTGCAGTGTGGCACATCAGCTGTCGGATTGCCTTCACCTTTAAAGGCTGGATTTACTGCAGGAAGGTCCTGCCTAATGACACTCCCATGACACTTCTCTTTTTCACTAACCACTGAGCACAGCTGACCAAACCTGGAGTGCCTCCCAGATAACTTTACCTACAGTCAAACATCCACAGGCAGAGAGAGAATATGGATACAACCCTCCGTCTGACTCCGCAGAAGCAATGAACACTGCTCTCCTCCAGTCAAGGCTCAGGTTGATTCAGCATTTCACAAGACAGAACTGAGCCCACACCATTCAACCCCTCTACTGTGGGACATCTGCCATTTTTTTTGGTAGGGTTTTGAGGTTTTTTGACTAAACCTGACCCCTACACTCCTATAACTTCAAAAATTTTGCAACAAAATTTCTGCCCTTGTTATTTTTTCAGTGCATGATACACCAAAAGTGTCCTTGCCCTTCCAGCAGAATGCAGAAAAACAACCTCTAAGCTTTGGCCTCAACACTCTCCAACTTTATCTCCCAGAATTTGGTACTAACAGAGCTGCAAGTGAAATTTGGCCCTTGCCACCAGATTTTTAGGGAATCCCTGCCCACACCCCAGGAAGGGAACAAATCTGGGCAGATTTTCAGAATGGCAGCAGATGCAAGGGTTAAAGGCGCTCTGAAAAACAGCCCACAACCACCACAAAGGAGAGGGCTAATTTAACAGGTTTTTGCTACCCACAGTAGGCACCAAGCATTTGAGAAACCCAACCCCTAGTCACCATGGGTATCTGTCACGTTTAGAGGGTTAATTTATTAAAATACAGTGAAGTGGCAAGTACTGAGAAGCATTAAACAAGTGACGAGTGCTTATGCATATTTTATGAAGCATCTTCAACCACGGTTCAATGTATCCAAGAATACTTCTGAAAAATGGCAGATTCTGGAGGGGATTTGGAGAGGAAATAACATATAGAATAGGAGGACAGATGTTGCTAATTTATGATGCAAAGGCCTTTACTGAAAAGTGCACATTTTGCTTAAGATTCTCTACAAACGCTATTTTAATGCTGATTTCCTCCTCTTTAGAATTTCACAAACTCTTCTCAGTAAGAACTTCAGCTTGGCTCAGAAGTTTAGTTTGGCTCAAAAGCAGCATCTGTAACCAGCAATTAAACTGCAGCTTCAGTATTGTGTACGTTTTTAAAGCATACCCACTTTTTAACAATGGCTATTCTGTATGTTATGAATGTGAGAGTGCATTTTGCCTTTCTGCCTTCCACTCTTGCCAGGGTTATTGGGACTTTTTGACCTGGCACTAAACTCAGAGCAGCAACAGAGCAGGAGCTAACTAGGTCAGAAAACAGAAGTAAGATTATCTCTTGAAAAAAGGAAATATTGAAATAAAATAAAATAAAAAATATTGGCCCAAGTGCTTCATCAGTCACTCCCAATGCCTCATACACCATCATCACAGAATCTTGTTTTTCCTATCAACACTGAGGAGCATTTTGAACATGAATCGGTTGATTCTCCACTCTTCCCTCTCCACTTCAAACCCCAAAGGGTTTGAAATTAAATAAGACACGAGCCTCATGTCCCACACACAGAAGCCTACACAGATCTTTTTGATTGTTCCTCTGCAGCTCTCCAAAGACAACACATGCTACAGAGCAGATTATTTTCTGCAAGGTCGCTACATCACCAGGGGGGTCTGTGAAATCCTCCTTGTATGTAAATATCAGTTAAAAATAAAAAAGGAGAACCATGCAGTGAATTTTCCTTCTGGCATTCATTTCAGACACTGGATCATGCCAAAATGCAAATGAATGGCAGACAATTGTGTGCAGATGCTGCACTGGAAAACCTGACATCAATCCAGCACTTTCACTCTATCACTCTATCAATTTAGGAGCTTTTGTTCCAAAATTGAGGAGGCATTATTTCATATAAGGTGACGTTAAAAACAAAACAAAACAAAAAAAACCCACAGGAAACACATAACATCTCCCCCACCCCACCCAACAAAACCCAAAAGCCCAAAACAACCTTACAGTTACATAAGTCAGAGATCAAAATATTCAGAAATTAAGGTTCCCTGTACAACCACATTGGGGATGGGAGCACCAGGGGTTGTCACAGCTCCAACAGAAGGATGTGGCTGAGGGCTGCAAAGCTGCTTGGCTTCATATTATAATACAGTCTAGTTGTATATAGATGGACTTTTTCCACCAGCCTTGCTTCTGGTGAGGCAAATTGGGTGCTCACTTGGGGAGCTGCAAGTCACTGCTTCTCTCACTAGTTGCCCATCAGTGCTTTGTTTCCAGCACATTGCTTCAAACCCAGACCTTTACTTTCAATATGTAACAGCACGAGCTCAAATCACATCTGCTCTGCATTTCACTTCCAAGGATGCCTCTCAGCTCTCCTGCAGATTCAGGAATGCCAAGGTGTGACCCCTGAGAATAAGGAAAGGCAACTACAGATTCCCATGGCAGCATGGGCTGCATCAGCTTCCTTGGTACCACACGTAAAATCTGTGATGAAGGTGAGAAGTTTCATAATTTAGTGGCAATCTCTCCACCCATGGATCATTCCAGCCCAAATGATTAACAACCAACAAAGTTAAAAGCTGCTGAAAGCCAGACCCTGAAAAGACAGGTGGGGGTAACAATGCTTATTATAAGCAGTGCTGATGTCCGGGCTTACCGAAAGCAAAGGGGACTCCTGATTCTCCATTAGCGCTTCCTGGGAGTGTGTGCTGTCCATCACCATGTCACAGAGTCACATTCCTGTGAAGAAGGCTCTCTGTATACGCTACACCCCTACAGTATCAATTCAAACCAGTAGCTGCTGCCCTAGTTCCTGTGCTGGTATGGGTCCCCCCGCAATGGCAGCCAGCCTTGGGGAGGGGCTCAGTGCCCGCAGGTACAGGGTCACACTGCAGGCACCTGGTCAGACCCAGCACAGCCCCTCAGCAGCTCAGGGCTGCTGCACACTTAGCAATACTTCATGCTCACATACTCCTGTGGCACTTTCAGAGGAGAGTGATTACCCTGCGGAACACTATCTCACCCATCCCGCGCAGAATTTATTTACTTTTTTTTGTTTGTTTTAATCTGATAAGTTGCAATTTCAGTACACTTGTCTGCAAAAACACTGCATTACAAAGACATATAACAAATACCAATTGTTTATAGACTAGGTTATTTATTCCCAGTGTATCTTCTTGCCTTTTACTGGCCGTGTGTTTTATCAGCAATAACCAAGTACCTTTCAAGTTGACAACCTGTTTGGTTTATAGCAGGAAAATACATCCAAGTGCCTTTCAAACCTGCTCTTGCTGCACAGAATTCAAATAGCTCAATGAGCATCATTCTTAGCAAACTTTAGTTTTGATGTGATTCACATTTTTGTTAGGATGGGATTCTTAAGGCCACGCAAACTTTTCAAAATCATCAGTGTCAGTGCCAGAATCAAGTCTCCCTGTCCACATATTGCCCAAAATCATAGTGTCTAAAAAGAATAATAATCATAATCAAGGTCCAAGTAATTTTGAGATGATAGGTCATTTCTAGTTAGCATTAAAAGGAGCTCGACTTCAAGAATATCAGCTAAAGAAGAGTGACAAAAGAAAATAAAATAGTTAGAGGATGACTTGGAGAGCAGCTTGCAGGGACACACAGACTGCTGGAGGACACACAATTACAAGATTCCAGGGCAAGAGGATAAAGCCTGAAAAAACAGCAACCACATATGTGCAAAGTAACAGAGAAAAAGCGTGAACACTCCGAGCCAGACCCCAAACCTGCCAAGTCCGTTGAACCATGGGGGAAGATGGTTTCACATACAGGTATGGGGAATTGCAGCAGTGGAGCGAAGCCAAGCGGCTCCATGGGGTGTGCGGCCACCTCCCATCCCCACTGCCCTCCCACACCCAGGCACCACCGAGCAGGAGTCTGCCCTCCTCCTCCTCCTGGCCATCCCTCCATCTCCTCACCACCCGCTTACTCCACATGGCTCTTCCCATCACTCATTTCCTTTTGAAAGAGCTGACTCACAAGCAATAATCAAGGCTTTTGTGTTTTAATGTTTTGATCATACTCGGTCCCCCACTCTCCTCCAAGCCCCCTCCGGGTTCACGGCAGTGACACCTTCCCTTCAGATTCCCTCTCCAAGAGCCTTCATTTCTCTCCCTAATTGAATTGTTGTCATGGAAATCATTCCTCCTCTCCATCTTACTGAAAGGCTTTAAAAAAAAAAAATAAAAAAATAAAACCCCACAATAAACCACCAGCCCCCTGCTCGACCATTTTTCCAGCAGTCACCCCACACCTCCTCCCCGAGCAGGTCACAGCCCCAGCAGCTCCTTCTGCCAGGCTGGGAGAGCTCACACATGCCCCTCCACTGCCCCTTTGCCACAGCCCCAGCCTGACACAACCCCAATATCTGGGCACTGCCACAATATATCACTTCAATACATCACCAGGGTGCTCTCTGGATTTCCTACACTCCTTCCCTCCTCAGACAAGTGACCTCACTACAGCTGAGGAGCCACTAGCGATCAAACGCAGAACATAGCCACAGCCACCTGGCCTTCTGTCTAGAAATATATAGATATATGTCTAAATGTGAAGTGTTTAGGTAGTTTTTTTAATTAAAAAAAACAAAAACAAAAAAAAAAACCAAACCAAACCAAAAAAAACCCACCCCAAAGCCTCCGCTTACATAAGGCGGCAGTAATTCTGCAGTCAAGAAAGTCTGTTTGTTTTTCCAGGCTGGAAAGTTAATTGCGGAAAAATCACCTTTGATGAACTTCCACTAGGAAGGCTGCTGGCTCCAGAAAGCGAGCAGGGCTGACCTGGCTCCAAAGAGAGAAGAAATATAATGATGGTCAAAACGCAATCCATGACAAGGCAGCGCTGGGTGCCCAGGCCGGGCGCTGGCAGGGGCCGAGGCCCCTCTGAGGGGGCTGTGAGGCCAGATCCGGGCTGCCCCACCCAGACGCAGCCGGTTCCGGCAGGTTCCAGCTGGTTCCAGCCGGTTCTGGCAGGTTCCGGCACAGGGTCCAGCGCAGCCCTGCAGCCAAGTTGGTGAAGCCTAGGGGAAAACACAGCAATGCAAGGGCAAAACTGGCACAGAATAAGGAAAAAAGTGTGAGAAACAGCCCCGTGAGCACCCAAGGGAGAGCAGGAGGTGCTGCGGGCACAGTCCCTGCAGCCATGAGAGGAGAAGGGGTGAGGAGGACAGTGGTGGAGAGGAACTGTGATGGACACAACCCCCCGTTCCCCATCCCCCTGTGCCGCTCAGCAGACAGAGGAGCTGGGAACGAAGGAGTGAAGTGCAGGCAATAAAAAGAGAGGGGTATCCTCACTGCCAGCGTTCGAAGCAAAGCCCAGACATGGGGCACCACAAAGTTTGAACCATCCACAGCACGCCTTTGCAGAGAACAGCTCTACTTAACAACTATGAGAGCAGTCATGTGTGCTGAAAACCTGGACCAAAGCTACACAAAGAGGATGTTCACGTCTCATTAATACATTCTATTGGAGTATGCAAAGAGCCACCTTACTTGCGTCAGGAATCCCACCAGAAGCCCTAACCCATGAAGAGTAATCCCCACATAACTATTCTCACCCCAGTCCCATGTCCTGTTAGAACACACATCCCCAACATTCCAAATTCTGTGCTTTCTCTGTCCACTTGCACCTCCAGCCCAGCCCCAAACAAACCACTGGGAGAAGACTCCTCAGTTAAAGCAGCAACTCATTCAACCACTCTGATAGTGATGATAGCACCAAACCAAGGCCACCTTCTTCAAGTTTATTTGACTGCTACAAAGGCAAAACCAGAGGTCAGCATGAGGCCAAGGACAGCTTTTAGCACCTCATAATAGACAAGGTCTGCACAGAGAATCAGGATTAAAATATCCTAAATCCCAGATAGGAAGACACAAGCAGGCATTCAGCCATGACTAATACTGCAAATATTCTCAAGATGAAAAACAAGAAATTTGCTCCATGATCATTCACTGACAGAGTCCCATAAAGCTACTAATTAGAATGGTGTTTACAGTCTATATTTCATTTCATTTGATGTTTTTACTCTGATTAGTTATTCTATCACCTGCAGAGAGCTAGTTAACTGAATGCAAAGATGTCATTGGACTTAATCAAGTAAAGTAGCATTTCATAGAGGGAATTCAGCTAGCTCTGTCTTGCTCAGTGCTGCTACCCCGTTAATAACTTTTTTAAAAATTAAAGTTGAAAACTAAGAAGAACCAAGCTAGGTCAGTGCTCAGAAGAGAGAAACACCTGGAGGAAAATGGGTGAACTGGAAAAAAAAAAAAAAAGTGTATTACCAATCCTTTCTTCTGCATAAGCACCCCAGCCAGACACCGCATCTTCTGGAGGAAATACAAAGCAAGGTTCAGTGCTCCGATGGTCAAGGATTATACGGTGCATCTCCTAGGAAGATGTGCTGCTCTTCCCAGTGTCTTCTCACAGCAAGCCATCTAGCCTACCTGAACTGCTTTGAGATTTCAAATAAGATTGGAAGGTTTTCTTTCCCTCCTAGCCAGGTCTTCAGCAGTCACAGTCTCTCATGCTGTGCCCCACATCCCGCCAAGCCCTCCCCAGGGCTGCTGGAGCAGCAGCATCACTTCATGTGTCTTCCCTGCATGCAGCCCTGTAGAGTGCCTTTTTATCATTACATGGCATGCTGATTTTTGTCCTGCTGATAGCCCACTGTAACCCCAGATCCTTTTCCTGAAGTGTTGGCTAGCCTGCTATTTGCCATCTGCAGCAATTCTTGCCCCAAGCTATCACTTGGCCCTTTTATCCTTTTTTTCCAAATCACCATTTCAGTCTGTCCAGATTATTTTAAGGCAGCTCTGGTTCTTCCTCCCCAAGAATCTGCAGTCCCTCCCAACAACTTTATATCACCTGTCAGTTTAACAAACGCGTTCTACATTCCATTACCCAGATTGATAATGAAAATATTGAACAGAGATGGACAGGAGCCAGCCCTGCAGAGCCTCAAAGATTTTCTGGGAATCCAAGATAAATGGGCTGGTCCATAAAGCCTTGACTTTTTTTTTCCCTCTGTTTTAAACACTGGCACCTCTTTTACTGTTCTTTCTTTCAGGCAACTTCTTCCTCACACACACCCAAAGCACTCTCCATCAGCACTGTGATGCTGCTGACAGGTCTCTGGGGCATCTGAAGCTTCCAAGAACCCACTGAATATACCTAAAATTGCAGTCGATGGGGAGGTCTCCCCTTCATTAGAGGCACATGTAGGGCCTCCCACTCACAGCTGAGAAAAGCCTAGCACCTCTGGCCTTTTCCTGCTCTGCCCTCGAAACCAACACCCGGGTTGGCAAAAGATGCAAATATGCTTTTGCTTTACAACAAAAATTGATGCTTTTTTCCCCCCATTTAGCTTCCTAATCACAGCTAGCCAAGCTTGAAAATGCTATCCTGCATTATGCAACAATTCACTGAGAACAGGGGGATTTTGCATAAACTGTGAGCTGTAATGAAAAGCATTTTCCCCCCTCGCCCTCTGCTAGGGGGCAAAAAAAAATAACCACCCACACAAGGCAAAAAAACCCTCTGTCCTCTAAGAGATGTTCACTTTTACCAGCTATTTTTTCCATTTTACTCATTCATCTACTGACAATATTTCTGACAAAAGCAGAGCAGAAACAGTTCAATTTGCAAAGAGCTGGGCTGTTTAAACCTCTACAAAAGCCATATACAGTTTTGCTCCAAATTCCACTAAAAAACCACTAAAGGTTTCTCCAACTGAGGGGCTGGTCTTTCTTTTTTGAAAGAAAAAAACATTATTTAGTTATTAGAGTGGAGAAATATCACTCTCTACAAGACACAGAGCACTGAAATGTTCTAAAATTAATACAGTGGTCTATTCAGTGCATTTTAAAATTAGAATTCATTTTTCAGAGAACCTGTATGCAAAGTTGCAGCCTGATGCAAATTTAAACAGTAATAAACACTTCAAAACCACGTTTATAATAGAAATGCTAACAAATCCTTAACTATAATGATAATGGCTTGCTAGGCAGCTCTATAATGTAAAATTAATCCTAACATGTCTTAATTTTTTTTCCACTGGGTCATTTAATAATGTGATAACTCATTTCTTTCCTCTGCCTTCATCTCTCACATTGCCATGGAGACAATTCTGAATCAGATATAAATAAAAATACTCTAACACTGTGGCACCACATGTTCTTTTGATCTGTTGCCAACATGATTTTAAAATTACAGGAATTCACAGGAGCTCAATAATTAACAATTCATTTGCTAAGAAATCACTTCTTTTTAGTAAGCTTCCTGGTGATTTGCTAACTCAGGACTGCTCACAAACATGAGCAAAAAAATTCAAAGTTCTGTGTTTCCTTTCAAATACCTACCTTGCACTTCAATCAGCAGCTCGGAGGTAAGCAGTTCTTGCAGGCCAGAGCCCAAAAGTCTGCACTGCATTTCCTTTTTCTGTCTCATCAGTCTTAGTGTGATTTCTAATGGGAATAAATTTTATGGCAATTTTTAATTGTTTGAGCTCAGAACTTACTTACAAGGAGGAATAACATTATGCAGTGAACAAGTTTATTGCTGGCTTCTATTATCAGAAGTGTTAAATCGAGCGCAAAGATCCCTGCTTCTGTATTAGTTTGTTAAGTACATACAGCCCTGGAAAGATTATGATTAATTATGCATTAATGATCTTGACACCCCTTAATTGCTACCCACTGATAGGGGCCATAATCCCTGATATTATCCATGTTCTCAGAAATCCTGATGCAGAATTCTCCCCTGTGACAATACCGCCATGAATTTGCACAGGGGCAGGTCTGGCTCAGCGGCTTTTTAGACCAGAGGGTGCTAAATTCGATCCTTGCTGAGGGGCACGTGGTCTCGAGTGACTCCAGGGCTCACAACACCTTGTCAGTGTCACTGTGCGTAACCTGTAATAACTTGTAGCTCTGTGCTCACAGCATGAGGACTGTCCTAGCGCTGCCCAGTTCACAATTAAAGACTCCGGCTTATTAAAGAACTTCACTGTGTGCTTAAACCTTTGGAGTCACAGAAGAGCTCACATCCCAGGTTTTACAAAGGCTCTTCTGCAACTTCCAAATTTGTATTTGTCGTTATATAAAATCCTCAGTTAAGCAGCATTATTGCATCATTTACGCAGGATTCTGTTCAGCCTCACCACACTTTTCCAACCCAGCATCCCAAGAGGAGATGTGTTTCTCTGCACAGTATTTTCCATCTTCCACTGCCTTAGAAGCAGAAGGGCCAGCGTGGGCTGACCAAGTTATTAATCATTGCCACGTCTCTTCCATTAAAACATATAGGCTACGACTCTACAAATACCTCTGTGCGTCACAGGGAAATCTCACACACACAAGGTCTTGTAAAAAAAAACCCCAGCTCTAATAACTATTTTGTCCAAAAGGATTCAAAGTGATTTAAGAGCTCAACTCTGACTCTTGAGAGCAACATAAGCACCTAAGGAGTTTAAATAATAGCGAGGACTCAATGGCTCAGTGCTTGCCTTCCCAATATAATTCCTACTGTAACAGCTAATTATAATTACTGACAGAGCAGGTACAGCTTGATACCACAGCCCCATCCTTTTGGTGATTCACAATAATCTGCTTCTAGAGCAGACTAGAGAAAGTAAAGAAAAAAAAAAGAGAGAACAAAAAAGGTCACTTTCCCATGCGAGAGCTCTGAAGGGCTGGTCCACGGGGAAGTAACACATTGACCAGCCACCAGCTCTGTGCAGCCAGAGCTTCAGCAGCAGCTGCTCCAGCTTCAGCTCTGCCTTCTCCTCCTCTGCAGTAGCTCACAGGTGAACAAATTCACTGGCCAATGCTTTCAGAAATGAGACATCAGTGCACTTAAGGCACTGGCTCTTCCTCTGTCAGCACATACAGGGCAATGGCTCTCAAACCCTGCTTTGAATCCAGACATTAAATAAATACAATAGACACTAATTGGATAAAACCTAATAGGGAACTTATTAGGGCAGTCATCATGGAAGGATAAACACAGAGCATCAATTTTGTATAAGGTGAACCAGTCAAAGCGAGCTGGTGTATTAGTGAGAGACATAAATAGTCCCAAAATGCAGGAAAACTGTATGGTGGATAACTCCAGCCCCACCACCACGGGACAGGTGAACGGGGATGCACAGACCTGCCGCACATGGACACACCACCTTCAGACTCCCAGGAAATGCCAAACAGCCATGGGAGGTGCAGAAAGATGAAACTCAGCTGAGAAGAAAAAAAAGCAGGACAGATGGGGTTTTTCCTTGCTTTTTGCATAATTTGACATAAATTATGTGCTCACACTAAGCAGCCCAGAGTGCATTCGGGGAAAATAAGTTACTACAGGGGCTACTACAAAAATAAGTTACTACTACAGCCTCCTGCATAGCTCCAGCATAAGAAAGCTGCACAACTTCCATATCACTTAATGGCCAACCTTTTGCCTCTTGTCCACATGCAATTCCTCTTTTTGATCTGGCTCTGTAGTCTAAAAATAAAGTTAAAATATAAACATCAACATCTTTTTCACAAAGTGCATCAAGGCAGGAGGGGATTTTTAGTTGAGGGAGAGGGCTTAATCCACAAAGTAACTTTGACGTTTTTTCCATAATTACTGAAAAACTCTTCAGCACCTCTAGGCTGACTAAGACATTTGAAAATACAGATGAGCTTCTAATTGATACACAGTCTACCCTCGGGAGGAAAACATGGTATAACAGCACCATGTTATATATCCACTACCCTGTCAGAAATATCAATGCATCATGATTTTTCTGAATGCCAGGCTATACCATACCCTTCCTCCTCCTCACTGGTGCACAGGGTTCTCAATCAGCCTGAAAATATTTCCAAAATAGAATGAACTGGTCTGGTGACCTGACCTCATTTGTGACACTTGCTATAAAATTTCACAGTTAGCCCCAAATTCAACAGTGGGAACTCAGAAAAAAAGCACCAGCCCCTGAGGAAGCTCCCACAAATGGACAAGTCATGTATTGCTTGTTCCGAAGTTCCATATCTGGTCCCACCATCTCCCCACTGATGAGCTTGTAACCAGCTTGCAGAGGAGAAAACCTAATGGAGAAATGCACTGAGAGCTTTGGGGAGACCTGAGAAGGAAGAAACCTCACTCTTCAGAGATGGAGGTGCCAGAGTAAAAGCTAAGTCAATGGCTAAGACAGACATGACAGAAGTCTTCCACTACCCAAACACCTTCTGTTCCCATTCTTCTTTGTTCCCCATAGTTTGGAAACAGTTGCATAGAACCAGGTTCTAACTGGGGAGCCACTGTGCATGGATGCAACTACAGGAAAAGAAGGGAAGGATTATGAAATATTCCCCCCCAGACCCACCATTTCACCACAGGGAAACCCATGGGACATCAGGGAGGACAAAGGGATGGAACT
Organism: Pedionomus torquatus; assembly: GCA_013398155.1. Lineage (NCBI taxonomy): Eukaryota > Metazoa > Chordata > Aves > Charadriiformes > Pedionomidae > Pedionomus > Pedionomus torquatus. The sequence continues at coordinate 371,510 of VZRU01004326.1, forward strand.
AACACAGGGAGGCAAATACAGCACAGAGCTTGCCTGGGCAGGAAAGCTGCAATAGTGGAGCTGCCTTAACACGATGCAAGAAAACAACTTTGTGGGAGGGTTGGTGGCATCTCCCAGACATGCTGCCTACCCCACTTATTCCCAGCACTGCCCATGTGGTGCCTGCCCAGCCTGGGAAAGCAAGAATTCTCATGGTTGCCCAAGCGGCAGGACTGCCCTGGGCCAGACAGTGAGAGAGAAGACAGCGGGCACTGTCAGATGGAGGAGTCGCACCTCCGTCTGGCTGGAGGCAGCCAGGCAGGAGTTAGGATGGCAGCCTAATTTTGCAAACATTATCTCTGCTTTACAACCAGAGAATTGAGACACGCACAGATTAAGCGTCCTCTGAAATTCAAAGCCAGCCACTGCTCAAAATTGAACTCACATCTCCTGATCCCAGTCTAATAACTTAAAACACAAGACTATCTCCTACTCTCTTCCATCCAAATACCTCCATAATCATTAAAGGTTCAAAAGGGAGCAGGAAAGCCTACACACCAATTAAATCATGTTTCAGTAAAATATCATTTTTGTGATGGATGCACTGTGATATCCCATGTGCTCCTTCTGCGGGGTTCTGCTTTTCATCAACTGCTGTACCACGGAGTTAATGACACATGAGTTTCCACCCTTGTTCGGATTTTGCTGCCTGCGTTTGCTCACAATGGCTCCCCGTATTTATTAGCAGTTTGATAACAAAGTGAAACACTTGTGAAACTGGCCCCAAGCTCCGCTCAGTGAACTGTGAATTAACTGTAAATATAATTAGAGCCGTACCTCACACTCGGGACAGAGAGGAACAGGAGGTCTGCCCCAGAGCTGTTACTACAGCAGTATGCGAGTCCAGGGCTGATAAAAATAGCAGCCCCAGCTAAAAGAGCAGAATTAATTACATCAGCTGTTAAAACAAGCTACACAGGGTGGATGTTCCTCTACTTCAAAATCAAGAGGAAATTCCTCAGTCCTTCCTGCACTGTTTGAGGAACGAGTGATGGTTTGAGCAGCCGCAGTCTCCTCCCGCTACATTACCAATTTCCAGGAGGTCTGACTCCACGAAGCACTGCTCAGTCACAGAGAAAAATTAAGCTAAAATTTTCTAAGACAGGTATCCAAACTAATCTTCAAAAGTACCCATCTGCACCCGTTTAGAAAAATCTGGCCACCTGGTAAAACGATGAACACAGCCATCGTGAGCACCCACAGCCGGCTCCTCATCAGACAAGGGATGTCAACCCGAAACGAGGAGACTGGTGCTCTCGTAAGGCAAGCAATAAAGGATGAGCAGGGACACAATAGAAGGGCAAAGAAAGGTGTGAACCGGGACAGCTAAAAACCTAAGGTATTTTCAGGAAATTATGCATTGTTTTCCCTGCTGGACGGGCCAGGGAAGGGTCAGCATAATGGGTCAACAAGGACTGCAGGGGAGCAGAAGCAGCTTGAATTGAGTGCAATAAAGATCAGACAGAATGATCCCAGAAGAGGATTCCTCAGAAAAACAGGGGCAATGGCCACAAGTCAGAGTTTGGAAGACTTAGTCTGGGGATCAGGAGAGTCTTCCCTCAGAGGGAGCACAGGGACAGGCGCCAGGGCGGGGAGGAATCCCCATCTCGGGTGCGTTTGGGGCTCCGGCCACTGCTGTCCTGACCTCATGTGGGCAGCACTCCTGCTCCAAGCAGGAGGCTGGGCTGGAGACCTCCAGAAGATCCTTCCAACCAACCTTTCTACAGTGTCATGAGATAACACATCGAATCTCACCTTTGTGAGACTAAGTGAGATGGCGGGGGGAGGATGTAGAAAAGCACAGGCCACGAGGAAGGGCAAAAGTGGGAGGCTGAAGCCCTGAGGATGACATGCCATTCTACAAAAACAGCTGTTCTATGAAAACTGTCCAATTTTTTACAGGGCAATGAGCTGAGACCTGCAGCAAAGAAGGAGCACTCAGCAAGCTTGAGCACCCTTTCCTGCTCAAGCTGAGGATGGATTCTCAAGACCCTCTGCCACTGGGAGGACCAGCACAGGGAGCCTCCCACAACCCCACTGCATCCTCCAGCCTCTCTGTCTCACGGCAGAAGCATTTCCCAGCCCAGGGCTGCAGGGACAGCAGGGCATACCTTGGGCTAATGCAAATGAAACCAGGACACTGTACCCATCTGCACGTTTCTGACTTAAATCCATGGCTGTAGAGGCAGGCAAGACACCATAAATTGAACAAAAAGCCTCATAACATAATGTCTCCTTGTGTTGCCTTCTCCCATAAACAAGCAAGATTTATGCATTCCTGGGGCTATTAACAAGAGCCATTTGTCTTTATTTCTGCATGGAACTAATGGAGACACCAGCAACATTGATGAGCCTTGTGGGATTAATTACTAAAGCCGTTTTCAAGGGGGTATCTATGGACTTCGTCTCCCTCATACTAAAAGATACGTCAAGCATTTTTCAAAGCATAGGATGAAATTTCATTTAAGAGACCAATGGCCCATGTGAGTGAAATCATTACCAGGCTCAAATGCTTTCTAGCAAAAAATTACAAGTGTCCAAAAGGTTGACGACTTTCTCAATTTTTCTTTAATGACTTCATTTTGCAGCTATTAAAGCAGCACAGCGAATCAAATCCAACAAGGCCAAAAAAAAAAGAAAACAAAAAAGCCAGCAGGTCCATATGGGTCCACTCTGACTTGCTGATAGGCAGAACCAAGGTGGTTCATTCAGATACCCACTTCCAACTAGCCTGGAGGAACCTGGAATTCAGGACTGTCCCCTTTCCAAGGAGAATCACAAATATCTGTGTGTGTGGGGGGGAAACCCAAACCAAATCAAGCCAAAAAACAAATATCTAAAAATCCCCATGGTCCCAAAGTGAATCAAAGTGTCAGCAGGGCTCAGGACCCTACAGTCTCATGTATATTATAGGTTCATCTTCCTATTGAGTGCCTACGCTGGGGCACAGAATAACCAAATGAGGGGTGGAAGGACAAGGGCAGACGGGAAATACTGGAGACAGTTTAAGCTTTGTAAATATGAGCTTTCACCAAGACGACACAAACAGAAATGAGTCATTAACTTAATTCATTTTATGAAAAAGTTGAATAAAGGTTAATAGAAAATTAGTCATCTTTCCTTAGGTTTTTTCCTACCCATCCTACATAATTTAATTAAAACCGTGCTATGGAGTTCCAAAGGATGATTAAAAATAACCTCTCATTTTCTACTGAACTCCTTAGGTTTGTACAGGAATTCCTACAGAACCTTATTACATTTCTGTTTATCTCTGCTACATTTAATTTCTATTCTATACATCTTTTCCTTAAGTCCAAAGGGATTTCACGATTGGGGTGGCTTATTAAATAAATATTCTTTACTGTGGCTGGCAGTCCAAACTTTAGATTAACATTAGATCAGTGCAGGAGAACATTCACAATGGAAAAAGTCTTTTAAAAGCAACAATATTAGCTTTGCTTTTCTGAATGGGAGACAGACAGACAGTTGAAAAGATCTTTTCTAGTTATCACTGTTGTAGCTTTGCTAAAGAAGATAGGAATAAGGAGGTTGGTATGGCTGTTGCACATTTCTTCACCCTTCTTGGTATTTTAATTTCACAGTGGCTCATGCACCAATAGAACCCATAGCAACTCAGTCTCTTCGCAGACTTGCCAAAAGCCGAGAATGTTTTTTCCCAGTTTTCTTGTTGCTGTGGAGCTACAGTACAGAGCTATGTAGCATTTATTAAAACAAGGCTAGGTTGCTTTACAACAGGTAGGATATATTCAACAAAAGCAAAAAAAAAAAAAAAAACCCAGAGCTGGAAGGAACATGAAACCTATTCAGAATGGTAGAGAAGAGCTCCAATGTCATTACTCATGCAGATACCTCTTGCTGTCACCCTCCTTCAAAATTTCATCCAGCCAAATTCATTCAGCAGTTTCCGTGTTCGGTCCATCCATGCTGAACTTCTGGCTAAATCTAGACAAGTCAGAAGCCCAGAAGGACTTGTACAATATATCTGTACAAGCTCACAGACATGAAGGAATTGCACAGATCTATTTATTTTGTTATAGACCAAGTGACGAGCGAACCTCACCCGCAGCACCCACCCTGCTGCCCTTCCACTGTGCAAGGAGCAGGAGCCGTATTTTGAAATTTGCACGAGTGAGACACGAGGGTGTGCACAGGCTCGAAGCTGCTCAGGGAACAGCCAGCCAGCAGGTCTGAGAGCACAGGAATCGGCAGTAACAGCACAGGCCACAGAAATAGTGGTGGATGCTCCTCCTCCAGCAACGCAACCCACAAAAGGACAACGTTGCAACAGCCAAGAGCTGGCTTCGGGGCTGGAAGATCCAAATTTGACCCCAACTGCCTCCTATGCAACTCTGGCCAAATATTGTAAGCTTGGCTTCACCTAACCAGGTTTGCTGAAGCCCTGCAGACCTTACTGGGAGTAAGGTGCTTAAACACCTTACTGGACATTAGTTTTTCTCTATGCTGCTGATTTTATCCCATGGGAATATGTCAGCGCTTTCCAGGGGAGACGGGAGATGAGGAGTCACCTGTAAACACCCAAGCACACGTGGGACGGGAGGCAGACCTAACACGTGGCACACGTCCTTGCCATCAAGGCTTAAAAAAATCCCTGAGCCTACAAGGGCAAAAAGAGCCCCTCAAGGAACAGCGCCAAGGTCTGTCCTGGCCCACGGCCGCCTGCCTCAGCAACAGAAGATTGATGCACCTGCAGAATATGCCATTTTGAAACTAATTGCACAACAAGAAAAGATTCTTTAATATCATGCAGCCGATCCTAAGGGGAAAAATTACTAGGAGATAAAAAGAAAGGAGGAAAAAAAAAACACAAAACAAAACAAAACCAAAAAACTTCTGTGTGCAGAAGACAGATCTACACAGTTTCTACATTTCATTAGGAAAGCCTTCTGTGGGTTTGACAGTCACCTTGAGCAGCATTAAGGAGGGAAGGGAGGAGTCAGTAAACATTCAGGAGCAGTAACATTGCAGTCCTGCCCTCAGGTAACTCTGCTGCCATTAAAGGCCAAATCTAATAAGAACTCATGCTGGCTTGCAAGCCAGAAAAGCCTTCAATAATCAATTAAACCATGAGGTAACACTGCAGCCGCTTCCATGTACGTGGACCACTCAAGTCTGGGTCCCTCACCAGTTTTCTGAGATCAATATGCATCAATGCATCGCTGTCAGGCACATACCTGGCATCCCCGAAGGCTACGATCGAACACTGCCGCCCCGAGCGCGGAACAGGAACCAGAGTTTATTTTTCTTTGCAAAGCTTAGACAAGGTTTTACTAAACAGTTTGCTCCTCCAGAACAGGGCACAAGCACTGAAGGTAAACTTGGAAGAAACACCAAGTAACATGAAACTGAGAATCTCAGCTATTATCTGTATGCAAAGGACCTTACAGCGGTGTCTTACTGCCATGGACTCAGTCCTCCTACAGTTTTATTGCCACTGAACCTTGCCTGTGTTTCCATTCTAACATAAGATTTTGTTTTCTAAATAGACCCGAATAATTCCTAATTTGAATTCCACTGCACAACAGAAACAGCCTGTAAAATCTTAAAATGAAGCCAGTCCCCTCTAGCAGAATAGAAGATATATAAGGCTTCAGGACTGTATAGAGCAGAACATAAAATTAAAATAACAGACATCATAGAGTTTGATAGCATCTTCCAATCTCAAAGATCTCAAAATACATTGCTAGCTGCAACAACCATTGCTCTGTTAGACAACTGCACATCTCTAAAATGAATCATATTCAAGAGAGGAGTTTAAAAGTCTTTATGTAAATGGGAAGTAGTTTGTTGATCCATGAAACACTGCCAGCTCTGGGAGGGAGCACAGCAGCACTACACCAAGGTCGTAACGTTCACCATAGGTGTGCCTGTTGCTCCAGCTCAGTTTAGACAGCCAGAGTAAATTAGCATTTACTCTCTCACCAGCAGAGAAAGATCATCCCATAAATGTATTTTCATCACCTTTATGTAATTCAAGATCTTCATTTTCTTTGCTCTCCTCAGTACTTAATGCCTAAAGAACATATTCTGTGGTTAAAAATTGGTATTGCTCTAAAGCAATGTAATAATAATATCCTTTTTCAAGCCAACTCCCACAGGCTTCTGACTAGATGGTTTAATCGAAAATGATAGTTAATAGTTGCTTCAGTGTTTTCATTAGAGGCTACTTTGGTTTTGGTTTGGGGTTTTTTTTAAGTTTCAATTTTTATGGATATAAAAAGAAAGCAAGCACAATCTGTTCTAAAAAGTTTCTTAAGTTCCCAGTTCAGTCTTGTTGATTCAAAGCAGTCCAATAGACTTTTTTTTTTTTAAACCCTTATTTCTTTTTTTATTATGTGCCTGTTAAGAATAAGCTTGGTTTATCCTTTATCCTCTTTCTGCAGACACAGGAGAGTCAGATCTATACTCAATATCCAACTTCCACAAAGAAAAACTCATTCTAACAGAGTATTTTTTTTTTAATGCAAAACCTAGAATTCAATTTTTAGGTCTCTCAAATACCTCCCGATGCTGATAAACAGCAACATAATCCAAGCAAAATAAGTGTCTTGAATCCTCACAGCTAAATTCCAATTTCTGTGCAAATTTCGAATGTTGCCCTCCAGTCCCAAGCGTTACATGTTGCACAAGCAGATAGTAAAGGCAGTGACCCGATTCCTTCTGCCAAGTGTATAAACGTCATAAAATATTGCAGAGGGAAGAGCAAAATTAGCCATTCCAGCACCTTCGTAATGAATGGCAAAAGACACAGGAGTCTCCCTAGCTGCCAAGCAGGTCTCCGAACCCTGGTATTTTCTTTATGAGAGCTTGTTTTCCAAGTCATTAATTTGTCAGCACTTGTACAGTATTTCCTAACTTCAGAAAAGCAGCAAACTAGGCTTCTTGAAATCAACAGTCCCCAAACTTTCCATCTTTTGCAACCCACAGAAAACAGGAAAACAGCTGGCTTTTTCCTAAGCATCCACCACAGCCCAGCAGCGCCCTCAAGCCCATACATCAACTAACACAATTCAAAGCCAGAAAATGGGCCTGCCTTACTTTCCCTGCTCAGTAATAAGCACCTTCTCTTTCTCTTTTGCCCATGATGGGAGCAGACTTCAATAGGGGAAAACATCAGGCTGAAAAAAATCTGGTTGAAGTTGGGGCATCAAGTGTTTGAGCATCTGTGAAGTCATTGCAAGGATCCTCTGGTAGCAAAGAAAATGAAATCAGCATCCTGCAGGACTGAACTGGACTCCCAAAGAGACAGAGAAGCATTTGAAGATCCAGTCCTTAAGCAGCCATCCCAAGAGATACCAGCAAAAAACCTGTGCCATATGTGATTGCAGTGCAAGAAGACTTGCCGGAGCAGAGTCTGTCAGATTTATTGTTTTCTCTGCTTTCAGTAAAACTTTGCACCACAAAAAACAATTTTTAATTCTTTTTTTTTTTTTTTTTTAAGATTAAGCTAACTCTAAAAGCTCCTAAAGTAGCCACTAATCCTTAACCAATCCCAGAAAGCAATCTACCCAATGCTTGTTTGCACCAGTGAGACCGGATTCTGCATTTTGATTTGACTCAGAACTCTTGCTGGCTGTCCTGGGATCAAGTTGGGCAGCACAATGACCAGTGGGCTGAAGACTCGACACACGTGCAAACAGAGAAATCCAAGACAGGCTGGATGCATGATGTGGAAAGCCCTTTCTGCAGGAAAAGCACCAGTGTTATTGCACCAGTTAACACTGTCCTTGCAAGTGGCATCACAAAACAGCCCAGATGCACCTAGAAACCACCTCCTGCAAGCAAGGGA
>VZRU01004326.1:379451-393707 GCA_013398155.1 Pedionomus torquatus
AAATAACTGGAATTTCATACCTACTTTAAATGGATTTTAGCTTTTGTTATGCCCTTTGCCATTTCTGTGCTGTAACTACTTTATTTTCAATTTAGTACAGCTCTCTCTCTGTCTATATATATATATCTATTATATATATATAAACTGGAACCTTCAAAACCATCATCATGATGTCGAACTGACCCTCCATGGAGTGGGCCTGACACCACTGCCTAAGATAGCTCTAAATTGCCTGGGTAAAATAATTCCCTCTGCTAGGAGAGGGGCACTATCTTATTGGAAAGAAAAAATGATTTGGGTGAGGATTTGAAACGCTTCAGCTTCATTTAGAGTAATACCCCTAACCACCAAGATAAACCCAGTTTAGCAAACCACCACCCATCCCTCCAGACAGGGCTTCGCACTGCACATTGATTCAAGGAGGAAAGACTGTATTTCAACCAAAAGTCAACAAGTATTAAAAACACCTGAGCTGGCAATTGATAGTATCTTTCAAAAGACTGACCAAAACCAGGGCAAAACTTGAGCTTTCCAAGGCATCCATTGCTTGAACATCCTGCAAGGCAAAGACTTGAGCACACACCACCTCAGAGATGGGTTTTTTTCTTGATAGAGGATACTCTTATAATTGAGATAGGGAAAAAAAAGTCCAACCAATGCCATGAACAGCCACTAATTGCTAGCTAAAATAAAAGAGAAAACGTACTTTCTGCTCAAACAGCTGGGACCACAACAGTTGCCACCCTGAAATGGGATGCAGCGCTCAAAGGGAGTCCCTGGGAATGATATATGTAAACACCACCCTCATGCCGATGAGATATGGAAATCCAGAAAATTAATTCTAAGGACTTTATGGCCTCAAGAATACTGAAAGGAAAAAAAAAAAAAGGAAAAAAAGAAAATACACTTAATTTCACTTGTGTGTGATATATGTGTTCCTATATACCACACACCCTTGGTATTACTGTGTGCATGTTATTATCTAGGGATACATCAGAAACTGCTACCAAGGTAACATGGATAGTAATAAACAGCAACCAGGGGAAAAACACCACCAGGAAGACAATGCATTTCCTCAGGTTATATTTTCATTCCCCCTCTTACAACCTATGCAGTTATTAACATATCAAATATTGCATTTGTATGATTTGACATCTTTTGCATTTTTGGAGAATTAAGATCAAAGTTTTTAATAGCTCTGCTAAAAGAAAAAAAATCTCATTAATGACTGAAGACAAAGTGCTCCGAGATTTCTTACACAAGGGACTCTCCAGAGGAGACATATTTGTGNAAACAGCCCAGATACACCTAGAAACCACCTCCTGCCAGGAAGGGACAGCTCATGGTGGGTATGCAGGACCTTGGGGGGGCATATTGTCACCACTGCAATGGCATTTCCTGCACGAGCACAAACAAATAACTGGAATTTCATACCTACTTTAAATGGATTTTAGCTTTTGTTATGCCCTTTGCCATTTCTGTGCTGTAACTACTTTATTTTCAATTTAGTACAGCTCTCTCTCTGTCTATATATATATCTATTATATATATATAAACTGGAACCTTCAAAACCATCATCATGATGTCGAACTGACCCTCCATGGAGTGGGCCTGACACCACTGCCTAAGATAGCTCTAAATTGCCTGGGTAAAATAATTCCCTCTGCTAGGAGAGGGGCACTATCTTATTGGAAAGAAAAAATGATTTGGGTGAGGATTTGAAACGCTTCAGCTTCATTTAGAGTAATACCCCTAACCACCAAGATAAACCCAGTTTAGCAAACCACCACCCATCCCTCCAGACAGGGCTTCGCACTGCACATTGATTCAAGGAGGAAAGACTGTATTTCAACCAAAAGTCAACAAGTATTAAAAACACCTGAGCTGGCAATTGATAGTATCTTTCAAAAGACTGACCAAAACCAGGGCAAAACTTGAGCTTTCCAAGGCATCCATTGCTTGAACATCCTGCAAGGCAAAGACTTGAGCACACACCACCTCAGAGATGGGTTTTTTTCTTGATAGAGGATACTCTTATAATTGAGATAGGGAAAAAAAAGTCCAACCAATGCCATGAACAGCCACTAATTGCTAGCTAAAATAAAAGAGAAAACGTACTTTCTGCTCAAACAGCTGGGACCACAACAGTTGCCACCCTGAAATGGGATGCAGCGCTCAAAGGGAGTCCCTGGGAATGATATATGTAAACACCACCCTCATGCCGATGAGATATGGAAATCCAGAAAATTAATTCTAAGGACTTTATGGCCTCAAAAAAACTGAAAGGAAAAAAAAAAAAGGAAAAAAAGAAAATACACTTAATTTCACTTGTGTGTGATATATGTGTTCCTATATACCACACACCCTTGGTATTACTGTGTGCATGTTATTATCTAGGGATACATCAGAAACTGCTACCAAGGTAACATGGATAGTAATAAACAGCAACCAGGGGAAAAACACCACCAGGAAGACAATGCATTTCCTCAGGTTATATTTTCATTCCCCCTCTTACAACCTATGCAGTTATTAACATATCAAATATTGCATTTGTATGATTTGACATCTTTTGCATTTTTGGAGAATTAAGATCAAAGTTTTTAATAGCTCTGCTAAAAGAAAAAAAATCTCATTAATGACTGAAGACAAAGTGCTCCGAGATTTCTTACACGAGGGACTCTCCAGAGGAGACATATTTGTGTGAGTCAACAGCATATGTCAGTCTCAGAAAATAATGCATTTCAATGAGATTTTTTTTTCTCTGCTGGTTTTATTTAATGAACAAACAGACCAAATCTTCAGCACATCTTTTCGAAAGGAGGCATGACAAGGCACAGGTTAAGGTGGTTTTCAAACTTCACCACGAGAGGCAGAGAATTTTCCAATACTGGTATAGATCTGCAGAGAATGGCTGCACAGGGCAAACAAAAGGATTTCTTTCCCTTTTTATGACAAGACGACAATTCAAGAGCCTAGCAAATCCTTAAAAAGAAGTCTCCAGTGGATGGAAGCAAACAGAAATGAGCCCGGGCAACTCTGCTGCAGTTTTGCCAATCACATTTATATACCCAGCCCAGATCAGCAAAGGGAACATTGAGCTTTTTCGTGGGGGCCAGATGGACTCTCAGGCTCAGGTGTTGACAGTTTTAATTTTTCAACTGTTTTACAAATGAATGGATGTTTAGGGATGAATTTCCATTGTTATACAGCATGTGAGCTAGCCTTGCCGGCTATACCTGTCTCACAAAAGAAGCTGCCACTTGCTCGCAGCCCCAGCTCATCCAAAAAAAAAGGCTGAGGAGAGTAAAGACTTGCCAGGGGAGCAGGTGGGAAGGACTGCCACCTCCCGGGCCTCTCTCTTACCTGTGTGTGCCTTGAGTCGGGTCTCCTGACTTTCACAGTGGCCCTTGTATCGCTGCTCTTATCGTTATTATTATTCCCGAGCCAGCACCAAAAGCCGCTACAACAGGAGGGAGGCGAGGTGGACGTTACTCTGTCTTGCTAAACACTAACATAATTATCCACGTCCCCACCGCACCAGGGTGCCTTTGTAACTGAAAGTGATTCACAAGACCAAAGGAGCTCAACTGGAATTTAAATTCCCAGAGGAGGCCACTGGGCTGACAGAAAGGAGAGAAAAAAAAAAATAAAATCTCAAAATAGGTATATTTGATCTAAACGTCTCAGAGAGACAGATATTGAACTCCACAGCACTATATTTAGACTCACTTTTCAAAGGATAAATGCACTTCAAATTCTCTTCATTAGGTCCCATTCTTCAGCGGTGGTTTATTCTGCTAAAAGCAAAACCACCGTGCCTCAGAACGGAGCGTGGTGACCCCTCTTCCCACAGTGACACAGGGAGCTTGACGGTCCCCTCCCCACCACAGAAATGTTCCCATGAAGAGGTGGCAGGGAAAGAGACGACTACTCAGCTCAAGGGCCAGGTATCAGCACACACAGGATGGAAAACCCCATCCAGTCAGAGACCAGCCCCATAAGCTGTGCCCACACCAGTCACTCATCACCCGGCGGGACCGGGGAGCCCACTCCCCTGTGCACAGACACGAGGGTCAAAGCAACCAACTCCAACTCCTCTGCAGAAATTAAACAACAGAAAACACCCTTTTTGGATGACTAATTGTTAGAGAAGATACATCCCACCCATGACACACTCTTCCTCAGCATCACCAGCCCAAATTTGACATGCTGGGGAAAGCAAAAGGCATGACTCTCTTTTGGCTACCTGTGAAAAGCCACATAGCAGTGATGTAGGGATGGGTCCTGAGTACAGAGCTGAGCCAACCTGCCTCTCCATCCCATCCCCACAGCAAAACAGCCGAGCATCCACCTGGAGCCCAGCTGCGCCTTGGGGACACAGCAGAAGGGATCAGTGCTGACACAGCGGCTCCAGCCTTGCTCTCAACACGGGTCAGTTCCTCCGAGCAAGCCTTGCTGCTTGCAAAACACAAACACAAACGCAGCACCCTGTGGGCTGGATGAGGTCCACGAAGAGCCCTGAGGGAGTGTGACAAGACCCCATGCTGCCACAGCTCCTAACACCCCAAATGCCAGGAGCAGCTACCTCCCAGCTTGGAAGATGCCCCACGAGAACCTCTCTTACCAAAGTTTTTTTATCGAATTAGAGCCCAGAAAGTCTGTCACCTGCGAGGAGCACATCCAATGTGGATGGGCTGGGCATGACCCGGGGGGGGGCAGGTCCTGCTCACTGCGGGATCTGCTCCAAAGGCTGCAGTAACGTGTTTTACAGAGAGCGATCCCCACACTCCAAGACAACTCGGATTTAAGAAGCCGCACACTTCAAATGTCTCCGAAGAATACTAAAATGAATACTTGGTCACACTGCACTGTGACTACCGTGGAGCGCTATTGAAGAGAAGCTAACATTTGATTTCAATTACCCAGCATATATTTGAAAGACTTAAAATTGTCCTCGAAGTATTCAATAAATGTTCTGTGTTTACAATGCACTTGTGCATAGAAAATGAAAGTTATCTGACAACCATCTCCAAATACCAGTGTTTTACCAATATTGTACCAATATCGTTATATTGACATACAATGAGTCTCCCAAGGCTTCAAACCATGTTAAAAAGTAAAATTAGAAAGCAGAGGTATACTAAACGCCGCTCTGAGATGTAGAGTAAATGCAAATGATAAAACCAGTATTTTATTCCCACATCTCCATTTTGTTCACAGCAGATCACATCGCCATTTCAGTCAAACTTCCCAGGCAAAATGACACAGAAAGCAGGAAAGTTTGTGCCAAATGCAGAATGACATCCATAAATTTATGAACTAACTAGACTGACATTCAGTGCAATGCAAAGTGTTTGCCAATCAATAGCCACGAGCATCAATTCCCCGGGAAGACCATTCCTGTGCCGTCAGCCTCCCACCAGCAACAGGCTATGCCATTTTCTGCTTAACTTTACGATCACTGTCATCTCCCCTAATCGATGATATCGACGGTTGCGCGGGATCGAAACCCAGCAAATCGCAGCACCGAAGGCAGCGGACGATGCAAAATGGATGTGCGGTAACGACAGCGCCCGGGGTGCGCCGCGCTCTCGCAGTGTTGCTTAGCAATGAGGCATGCCCATCCTCACGCTGCTGCCCACACCCGGGGAGGAGAGAGATTTCGACAGCAATCAAAATACTGACGAGCAGAAGCAGGAGGAATGACTGCATGCAAAATAAATAATAAGCCCTCTGCCTTTCCTATGGGCTTTACAAAAATTTAACTCCCAGTTCTCTGTAGCGTCAGAGGAGGTGGGCAGAGAGCGGACGGTGCGGGCTGATCTAGGTGATGTCTCGCTTTCCCTGCTGGCATCCCAGTGACTTCACTGCAAAGCTTTACTGTTCCCTGAAAAAGACCCAAAAAGCAGCCTGCACTGGGAACCGAGGGCCTCGGGCACATCCACAGCCATTTGCGATCGATAACACGCTCGTCGCTTATTTTGTCGCAGAGTATCAGCAGAGAGTAAACTTCTGCTCACTACCAGAAAGCTCTGCTGGGATCTCTGCTCAGGATGGATTAACAGCACTGGAGATCGATTCGAGCCACTGACAGCTGTGCCAAATGGAAACCATCATATTTAAGGGCTGTAATGCCAGGTGCCGGACACGATGGGCAGGGCTTTAGAGCGGTGCTCTGGGTTGCAAGAAGTGCTCCTGCAAGCGGGGCAGCGGCTGCCGTGCTGCCTGAACCCACACTCCTGCAGAGATGCTGCCTATGCTCAGATAAAATGAGGTACATGACCTGCAGGAATTGCCTCACAAAGGAGAGACAGTGAACACCAGAGCAATAGCAAGTGAACAGGTTGCTTGTTTTTTTCGGTTACTCTTCAAATTAAGGCCTTCAATTAAAGTTTTAATTCAGATTTATTAGACATATACTAGGTACTAAATTCCTGCTGATTCGTGCTAAAAGTGACCTGCAACATGTAACGTAATCCTTTAGTTTCTACTTTGCTCCCAAATACCCCCAAATAAGGCAATGGGGAAAAAAATTATAGCCTCTCAGGCTCCTTTTCAGCATCTGCTGCAAACAGCAAGTTTCTGCTCGGCGATTTGCCCAGCGTGCTCGGCACTGGTACCTCCACCCCCCCAGGACCTAGGGATCCCCAGCGGGAGCCAAGGAAATGGTCAGCAATGGTGTGATGGATTCAGCATCTCTCTTGAGCACGTTCAAGGGATGCCTCATAGTCGATGACTGAAAATCCCTCTGCGTCAAACCCTGTCAGAGCAGTTAGATCATGAACTAATAACTGTCAATCTCCATTTGTTTGCAATGCTGCAAAGAGGGCTTTCATAATTCTCTTAGCAATATAAAACCGGCACTCTGATTTTCCTTTAAATGAAAGCATGCAATAATGTTAGCTGCCGGTAAACCTCAAAGACAGTATTTATACAGCATCAGAAACATTTGCAAAGACGGGAAAGAAATGCCTTTGGGCTGCAAGACCTTAGAATCTCCAACCCGTACCCTGCAAACTTTTGTGCCTCTGTGTAAGCACACTGCAGGATCTGTGTCTATCAGTATCATCACCACCCTGACAAAGCCACACATGTGCAGAGAAAGCAATGGAAATTTGACAGTGTATTATTTTTTATTAACAACTCTTGGTTGGTTTGGTTTTTTGTTTTTTTTTTAATTTGAGGATAATATAATACATCCAGAAACTAAAGTCTTCAAGAGACACAGCACAAGTTGTACAATAAAACTCCTTGAAGCTCTTTCCTAAGCAGAAGGCAAGGCAGTGGTCCTCAATTTATTGCAGAGGATCATGTTCTTCCAGATACTACATGAGAAACTGTCCCTGAATTTCAAGCATCAAAACCTCCTGGAAAACAAATCTGGCTTGTGCCCATGTGGTCCCAGACCTTCACATTCTGCAGCTGCTGGAGGTGGACAGGCAGAGGTGATGCTGCTACATTAACAAGGTATATCTCAGAGTAAATTCATCATAACTTCAGATGCTGATAGATCTCCCACCCCTGTGGGTCCAAGAAAGACTCCTGGAGAGAGAGCAGTGACTAACAGGGATTTGCTGGATGGCTGCACCAACCTTGCAAAGGAAGCAGTACAAACCAGCAGCATCGGCAGACTCCTAGTGCATTTTTATGTACCTCGATGACCTGAGCAGAACTTGCCAGATCCACCACACAAAGCCAAGTGAGTACTTCTTAAATCCCACCTGAAGGTGGGCAGATTAATGATGGAGAAACAAAGGAAAGCGCTAGAGGGGAAAACCAATGTGCAGAGAGGTGGAGATATTCAACCCCAGATTATTTAACTGGCAAGAGAGGCCAAATGGGCAGCCAAGTCTATCAAGTCTTAATGCCCCTGGCTATAGAAGGCATATATAATCTGAAATATTCACCGCTGCTTTCATTGCTCGTCAGACAGAGGGTAATTCACTGTACCCAAGGGCAGGCACATAAGAGGAGGTTGAGTTGAGGAGGATGACCGGCTCAGCCCTGCATCTCCCACTCCAGCCGCACGCTACTGGGATGACGCCCAGGCCGGGGTGTGTGGTGTTGCACCATTCAGAATGCAGGAGACTAAAGGCTCATCTCTGTTCCTGGCTTTGGCAGCGATCAGAGTCCCTGCACATCTCTGCCAGTTCCCTCTACCTGTGAAACAGGGGTAACTGAGCTTAGCATCTTTTTCCTGCAGATTGCAGAGTGCTTTTTAAAAAGAATCAGGTGTGGATAAGTGCCGGTAGAATGTACCTAAAAAAAAAAAAAAAAGAAAGAAAAAAATCCCTCTAGGTGAAAACTGAAAGTATACCAAACTTGTGAAAACAGGATGCAGCCTTTCAGTACTCCAACCCTGTAGTTTCTCTTCTCCCCTGAAGTTAAATTGAGGCAATTTTCACGAATACATTAAATTGGCAAGACAAACTAAGAACAAAGAGTTTGTTTCTGCTCTGGAAATTCTTCTCTCCTGGCCTCTTCAGATTTCATGTCAGTATCCAGCATCTTCCTCACTTTCAATTTACCTTGTTATCACACATCCTCACTGAAAAGAAAAAAAATATCAGTAGTCATGAAGCCCTTATTTCAGGGTCACTTAAAGGAGATTTCAGCTGCCCATCGATGCAGCTGAGGACTCCAGATTATTCATCATTTGGTTCTGCTGGTGCTGTTTGAATCAAACTGAAGAAGTGCCCATCTAATGAGAACATTCCTAAGAAGGATCTGCAGAGATTGTGGACAGGATGGTAGAGAGGACACAAAGTAAAATGAGATCATCATAAAGGGAAAAAAAAACAAGGAGGATCTGGAGCCACCTTTTTTTAATGCAAGGCAGAATTCTGCTGTGTTGAAAATACTGACTGGCTGCTTTCCCAGGTAAAATGCCATTGCTTGTAAGAGAGAAAGAGTCAATTACAGCCTCAAGGAACCTCCCTGGCAAAAAAAGTTATTTCAGACAACATATTGAATCTTTTCCATGATGAGAAAAAGAAAGGAGAAAGCTGCCTTCATGTTGAGCCAACACCTAGGAAATACAGGAAGATTCAGGTGCATTTTTCACCGGAGGCTGGCGAGACCGTCACATCCTCTGCACTAGGGTAGCTCCAGCTCCACTCCGGAATCACAGACCAGCTCAATGTTCTCAACATTTGGCACTTAGACAATGCCAAATACTTCAGAGGGACCTGCAAGGACTCCCCTCGACTTGTTCTCTGAGGGATATGCTTGTTTCATTTTCATCTCCCTCCCTAGAAGGGCCTGGAGCCTTTTGTCCACACCAGACAGCCCCCAGTGGTGGAGAAGTCCGGAGCCACAAAGGTCTCTCTCTGGGTTCAGAAGTTTCCCAGGTTCCAAGGGAAACAGCTGGGCTTTTGGCATTAATGAACCCCATGTGAGGTCTCCTCCAAGGGTTTGGTGAACTCAATACCCAGTGACCAAAATTCTGGAGTCAAGGATGCAGGAGAGGAGTGCTGTTACCCTTGAATCAATCACAGCAGATCAGGGCTGTGAGCTCATGAGGGGACCCCGAGGCAGATTTTATCTTCCATCACTTAAACACTCTGTTTTTGTTAAAGAGATGAGAAAGGTCTATTTTATCCAAGAGAGAGGAAAAAACCTATCTATATATACACACGTATCTCTCTATAGTGAGTATGTGTATATATAGAATATACATATACATGCACACACTTCCCAGCTTCCAAAGCAGAGGATGACAGCATGTTTTCATATAGTACATCTGAAGAAAAGGTCTTGTATCAGAGCTACAGCAGAAAAAACATCATCTTGAGACTAAGAAAAGAAGGGGAAAATAAACAAAATAATAGAAATGATAAGGAGCAAAGCTGGCTTTCTTGTCTGAGGAACTTTACTGATGAGAAAGATATAAAAACCTCAGACAGCAAAGCACTGTTCTGGAGATCACAATATGCATAAAACTCCTGCAAGCCCCTGTTAAATGTTCCTACCCTCCTACCCTCCAGCCCATACCTCCAGGGTGCAATTTTCAGGAGACAGAAAGATTTAAAGCTGCCTTGGTTAAAATAACCCCCTGGATTCTCACTGCAGAGACTGTCATGACAGCGTGTTCCTCTGGTTTATTATATTAATAAGCAGAGTCATTCAGCACTCAACATGATGTGGCTATTTGACTTCCACACGACTGTGTCCCCAAGCTGCCACAATACGGAGGCTTCCCCCCCTGCCCCTCCTTGCAAAAACGCTTTGTTATTTGGAAGCAAAACATCCACAACTACTTACAAACACAGACATACACTCAGCAGGTTGCCCCAAACATACAGAGGCAGGGGCCAAATTCACCCCCAGCCACCTCCACTTTGCCCCTGCTCCCTGCCAGGCTCCTGGGGATGCCAGGGATGCACCTTAGCTCCAAGCCCTCCACCTCATCCCTATGCACCCAAGGAACACGTTGAACCTCTTCTCCACTGATTAAAGACAAACAGGAGTAGAAAACAAAAGGCTATTAAAATAGTAAAAAACCAACAACAACAATAAAAAAGGATTAACCCATGAACAAAGCTCTGCTTCCTTTCCCTGGCTTGAAAAGCAGCGCTATCCTCCTTGTCCTTGCCTGAAATTGCAAGAACTTCCCCTGTTACCTCTAATTACAGCTCCCTGCCTTGATTTCCCCAGCTGTGAAAGGCATGTTATGTTTATGCACGCCGGGCAGCACCGCTGGCACAGCTTGCTGAAGATGCCCCATGCGCAGCGCTGTTATTAGCACTTTTTTTTTTCCTGGGGTGTTTGGTTCAAGCACAAGCAGAAAGGACACAGCGCCGCTGCTGTAAACACTGATGTTGTTATCCACATGTACTAAACGCAGAAGGAGAACCCCAGCTGATTTTCTGCCCCCCTTCCCATAAAGGCTATTTGTTTTTTCCTTGAGACGCAGCCTCAGTAAGGCGTTGCAGAGGTTTTATACTACGTAAATGATGGGTACTGTTTATGTACTGATTATGTCAAACCCAGCTGCTTACCTTTGCTAGGACTGCAATTATTTTAACAGCAATTATAAAAATAAATTGGGGAGAAAAATAATAGGAACTTTCCAGGTTGGTTTTCAAAACTAGAGCACTGCCAAGCGTGATTTGACCTCAGACAAGTCACGTGCAGCCACTTATTTTAAAAATCAACTGAGCTTGTCCGTGCATGGAAAACAGACTGTTCTGCAGGATTCTGGCAAAAAATGGGTCCCAAATGGTTCAGAATCCAGCCCATCCACATCTTCCTCATTTACTACCACCTGCTTAAGCTGCCGCAGCACCCAGATCTTCCCTGCAGTCGAGCAATCACGAAACGCTGACACCAAACTCGCAGAATAAGGTCAAACCACCCAGAAGACAGGGACAGTGACTGTCACCTCTCCTCTTGTCGACAGGTTCACCCTCCCCCATACACAAATATTAGTGGGGACTAAATATTTTTGAAGGTATCCGTTTTGCAGCTGGAGCAACCATTCCCCAGCCCTCCATGCGGTTCCCTGCTCCTCCTCTCCTGGATGGCAGGCAGATGCCAAGCCATGGAAGCTATTCTTTCATTTACAGCATCTGGTTCCTTGGCAGACTCCTCAAGCAATTATGTTCAGAGCTTTAAAGCTGTCTCTAGCTCTGCTTCATGGGTTTGCTGCTTTTGGCTTGTAGCAGTCTCTTCTCATCTTCCATGTCCATCATTTTGGCTGAGTGTTGCTCTTAAAATATGGGAATCAGACCACTTGCATTTCCCTCTAATTAGGAGCAAAAGTAAACAATATCCCATGTTTTTCTTTAAACACAAGCACTGTTTTACTTTCACAGCCATATTCAGCAGGCCCTGGGCACTCTTTTGGTCTTGAAGCACTATGTACTTGGAGTCATTTGCAACCATTGAGACAGCCTGGACAATTATACATCCATATAAACAACTTTTTTTCTGGTGAGTGTGGATGTGCATTTTTGCCTGCATGCCTCCTCGCACCAGCAGCACTCAGAATTCCTTTGTTTTTTTTTTCTGTAGACAAAAAGGCAGAGAAGCATCCACACGGCACTTTGGAAATCCCTACCTGAAAGGTGTCTGAGTGAAAGGGCTCTCTCCCAAGGAAAATCACAGCCCTGCCTTGAAAACAAGGGGAAGTGGGAATTCATGAGCCCCAAAAGTCCCCCCAACACCATGGGAAGGATTTTGCATTTCCTGTCAGTGACAGGCTGTTGATAAAAAAAGGACAATGCAGATCCTGTCCTCATCATTAGCTTGAAGCAACCACCTCCTGGGATAAGAGGATAAGCTGATGCTTGATCCAGTTTTTCTGATTAAAGCTGCCAACAACTAATGGAGACCTGCACACCTACTTGAGGACCTGCAGCTTGTTTTGGATGAGCTGAGGCAAGGCCACCATGGGGTGGCAACCTCCAGACATCACTGGCTGGCACAGGGTTCCCACTGGTGACCCCTGAGTAAGCAACAGATGAGACTTTGCGAAAAAAATCCCATGCCACACAGTCCTGAGGGCATAGAGTGTGAGCTCTGGGGTCTCACAACTTAGTAACCACAGAATAAATTTGGTGAGGAAACAGCTTTTAAAGAGGCATTTGAAACCAACCAGCTTCCCGCATTATCACCAGGGGATGCTTCATGGAATGAGCACCTTTGCCAGCTCCATGTCTCACCAACAGAAATTAACTGTAAACCATTCCGGAAACACACCCACTGTGATGGCTCCTGACCTCCCAAAATGATCCCTTGGAGGAGGAAGCGACAGCCTGGTTATTCATCATTGCTTCCTACCATGGCTGGCCCAATGCCCAGAGCAGAATTAATTGGTCCAGCTTGCAAGAGCATACATCCACTTGCATGGTGCTTCTCCATCTTGGGAGAAACCAAGATCTCTCATCTAAACCTCCCAGGACCACCAGAAATCTTCAAACCTGGGGAACATATAGCTACAGCCAGCAGCCATGATGGGGAAGACCCACCAAGTGAACTTCTTGCTTTGCTTTTAGCACAGACACAGCTTAAACCCTCTCTGTCTCTGCAGAAATGCAGAGCCCTCACTATGAAGAACAGAGGGATATGCACTGACCACTGAACAGACCAACATGAATGGTGCAGCCATGGCATTAGAATCATAGAACTGTTAGAGTTGGAAGGGACCTTAAAGATCATGGAGTTCCCTGGGCAGGGACACCTCCCACCAGACCAGGTTACTCAAAGCCCCATCCAACCTGGCCTTGAACACTTCCAGGGATGGGGCAGCCACAGCTTCTCTGGGCAAGAGCCCTAGCAGGATCCTAGCAGGCGTACCGCATTAGCATCCATTTAGAAGTCCTGTTGATTTAACAAAGCTGCTGCTTTGAGTAGGTCAGAGGAAGAAGAACGGTCTCCTCCCCTGGGCAGAGGAGGAAGCTGGATGCTCTATCAGTCCCCATACCCAGCACCCAAAGGCCCCATCTGGGGTAGGGAGCAAACAGACCGAATGAGGTGCTTCCTCAGCACAACGGGTGCCACGGGGCTGGAATTTCTGCTGGCATTAGTGCTACACACACACCACCACCACCCCCCGCTGCAAACGTGTCTGGAGCCCCACCAGAGGGCTGACAGAAAGCATTTGTCCTGGGCGGGTAGGGACTCAGGGCACATTTATTCTTTTTGAAGGAATAAGCCCATAAAGAGAAAAGTACAACAGATCTCTGAGCGCTTAAACACATTTCCATAACTGTTCGCAATGATTCCCAGGCAGCAGCCTTCGTTAAGCTGGAGCTGAGAGCACCAATTAGCAGCATTATATATTAAAAAAAAAAAAAAAAAAGGAACGAAATCTCTGCAGTTTTCCCCAAACAAGGATTACAGGCCCTGCCTAATCTTTTATGCCTGACTTTGCTGGAAACGACAGCAGGTTAATGCTCTAGGAAGGTAGAGCCCGTGGTATTTGGGATGGGCAGCTGGCTCAGTGCCCCCATGCAGCCGACCAGCTGCACAGCACCCTTGGGCTGTTGGGGGAGAGATGTCTAATACAGCAGCTCATCCTCACATCCACTGCCATAGAAGTTGGGAAAGAAAAGAAAAGAAGAAATCCTGGCAAAGCAGGGGGTGGACACCTCCCTCCCTTCATCAAGCCCCAGGGGCACCTGGAGGAGGAACGCACAGCCCTGAGCTCCTGCCCAGCAGGTCTCAGCACCCGCTCACACCCATTTTAGAAGATGCTTGAGCTATTTTAATCACATTGCAAATAAAACTGCTCTTCCCTCTCTCCCTCCCACC